>BEHA01000191.1:592905-610626 GCA_002897215.1 Eschscholzia californica subsp. californica
TATTCTTGTAACCTTGTTATGTATTGGCTTGCTTTTCTGTGTTTTGTGGTTGGGTGTGGTTTTGTTGCCTCCGGAATCTAAAAAGGTCCCTAAGTTCACCATGTCGTCGAATAACTCTCGGACATATAAATGCAAATTGATGGTATCTATGCTTCTAGTGGATATGTGAATACTTAATAGTTGACTTGGTTATAGGTTCTGAAGAGTCATGGGCTCGTCGAAGTTAAGCAAGATGAACCTTATGGTGATATCACTTTATCGGCGACTTCAAAACTCGCAAAGACGACACTTTGAGATCATATTACTGCACCATTTGGCAAGCACTGTAGATAAAGCCTTAAACTATATCTTTATATGCAGCAGGTAGCTCCTAAGTTAATATCATTATATTATCATCATAATTTTGACCAATGGCTGCTTCTTCTAACTTATCTTTATACTTATACTAGGGTTTAGTTTTCTTGTTTTAAGATAGAGGTTCTGATACGTAGTTTGGATTTCGAGGTACCTTCATCTGCTTCTTCATCCTCCTTTTTGTTAAGTTTGTGGCCATCCAACTCAAAACCAATTGGCAATGAGTGGAGAGGACCTATTCTTTATATTTTTGGTTGCTAGTTACTCATTCTCCCATGTGGGACTATTCTCACATGTTAAGTTTGTGGCCATCCAACTCAAAACCAATTGGCAATGAGTGGAGAGGACCTATTCTTTATATTTTTGGTTGCTAGTTACTCATTCTCCCATGTGGGACTATTCTCACACGCCCCCTCACGTGTGGCGTTCTTTGAGCCTAACACGTGTGTTTTTTTTCTTTACGGGTGACGTGGAGCACGTGTGGCTTTTAAGCCTATCACGTGTGGGCCTAGCTCTGATACCATGTTAAGTTTGTGGCCATCCAACTCAAAACCAATTGGCAATGAGTGGAGAGGACCTATTCTTTATATTTTTGGTTGCTAGTTACTCATTCTCCCATGTGGGACTATTCTCACACTTTTCAATATCAGAAAGTTAATAAATTGGTTTTGACATTTAGTATTTTTTGTTGTTTGGCTGATGAATGCTGGAGCAAGATCCTATAACTTGGTTGAACACTGACATCTAACCGCCATTTACGTGCGGCTCAAGCCAGTCTAGCATGACTTGTCTATTTTGTGGCGAGGCCAGTGGCTTGCCTAGGACGACCTGCTCATGTAATTGTGGGCGGGCCTGGCCCATCGACCATCACCAGGTGATGAGTTTGTTTTGCCGATTGGATTCGAAGACTGGTCGATTAGGGATAAAGGGCCTGGAAATTTGACTTCTCGAAATAAATAATTAAAGAAGCCAAGAATCAGTAGTTGGATCTAGTACCTTTCTATATAATTTCTTAAAAGTGTTTTCTCTAATGAGAGAGATTAGTGAGAGACAGAGACTAGTTAGAGAGAGAGGACAAGAGAGAGAAGAGAGAGGAAGAAGAGGAGAGAGAAAACAAAGTTTTTTTTTTATGTTTGAAGGTCGCCGACGACCTTTGGCAGAGAAGACGATGAGGTGGCGAGAAGATAAGGTGGCAGAGAGAGGTGTTGAGGCGGAGGAGAGAGAAATGATGACTGGTTAACGGAGTTATAACGGTAACTGAAAAAATGAGTAATCTGGGTCATTTGGAAATAACCCTACATTGTGTTGCATTTGGTTTGTAAAAAAAATGTTTCTATTGCATTGTTTCTAAATTATTTTACTCCAGGTAAATAAAATCATTTAGGGTTATTTTCCTAATAGCCCCTAACTTTGTGATCACCTTCCAGCCTAGCCCATAAAAAAAACGTTAACTAGTCATTAACTCACTCTCCTCCATCTCATCACTTCTCTCTGCCATCTCATCTTCTCGCCACCTCATTGTCTTCACCGGCGAAAGTCGTCGGCGGGCCAATTATCCGGTCGGCGACCTTCAAACCCAATTTTTTCTCTCTTCTAACTCTCTCTGATATATCTTCTTTTAAATCTCTCTTTTCCTCCCTTTTGTCTCTCTAGATCTTCGCTGAAGGTCTGGTTTGCTCGCTAGATCTTGCGAAGGATCAGACCTTAGTAGGTCTGGTTTTCTCACTAGATCTGGCGACGAACCAGACCTACGAAAGGCTGGTTTGCTGGTTCACCAGACCTCCGGCGAAGATCCACTTCGCCGGAGGTCTAGAGAGAGAAAAAAAAGCAGAAGATAGAGAGAGAGGGAGAGAAAAAAAATTGGTTTGAAGCTTGCCGTCCAAAAAATTGGTCGGCCGACGACTTTCGCCAGTGAGGACGATGAGGTGGCATAGAGTGGTGATGAGATGGAGGGGAGGGAGAGTTGATGACTGGTTAACGGTGTTATAACGGTAACTTAATAAAGGGGCCATATAGATATTTTTCATAAAGTTATGGGCTAGGCTGGAAACTGGTCACAAAGTTAGGGGCATTAAAGAAATAACCCTATATTTACCACATTAGGTATCGAATATAAAGACAGGTTAAACACCTTTAGTAAACAAACTCCTTAATAGTTTAGCAGAAACAAATCTTCGTAAAGAAGCTTAAATTTAGCATTTAAATTTCCAAAATAACAAATAGTCGGTTGTTCGATTTCTAAGTGGAAAAGCATTTCTTTAGTCTTAACTCATTTGGACCTTCAATTCTACACAACCATCTGCCAACGCCGCCAGTCCTAGATCCACCAATGATAAAAAAAATAGATTATAACAAAAAATCTAACGAAATTAATTTAGTGATACAATAATATTTCACACTTATTAACCCATTACCAATTTAACAATTTCAACAACTCAAGTTACATGTCTTTTATATTCATTTGACATACGCATCAAGGCTAACGTGTCAAAAAAAACTCCCCCCAATCTCTTGAACAATGTTTCTGAACAATAAATCTAACGCTAGCTTTGGTACCATTGAAAATAATGGTACGAAACCGATGAAGATGGATGAAGATGACTGGAAGGTATTAGATCGAAAGGTTATTGGATTTATTCAGCAATGGGTAGAACCCAGTGTTTTTCATCATGTATCGACAGAGACTTCCGCTTTTAGTCTATGGAGGAAATTAGAAGAATTATATGATCAGAAGACAGCTGCCAAAAAGGCTTATTTGTTCAGAAAACTAGGAAACTTACAATATAAAGAAGGAACCTCAATTGCTCAACACTTGAATGAGATGAAAAGTCTAGTAAATCAGCTTTCTACAATGAAGTTAGTCTTGGATGATGAGTTGCAGGCCTTACTTCTTCTAAATTCTTTACCAGATAGTTGGGAGACATTGGTGGTGTCTCTTAGCAATTCTGCTCCTGATGGCATAATGCGTATGAACCACGTAACAGGTAGTTTGTTGAATGAAGAAACAAGAAGGAAATCATCGTCAGACTAGTCTCATTCAGAAGCACTTGTTACAGAAAGACGGGGAGAGGTAAAAGTAGAAAACCTCATAACCGTGATAAATTAAGGGGGAGATCAAAACCAAAGAAAGAAGTTAGATGTTTTGGTTGTGAAAAAATGGGTCATTACAAGAGTGATTGCAGGAAACCAAAGAAGGAAAATAAAAAGCATGATGAAAAACAAGATAATGTTGCGGCAGTTGCCTGATTGTAATCTCCACCACCGACTGTTGAATAACTAGTAGTTGCTGCAGGTAGACTCCTCGCTATTGATTTCCGTCCAAGAGTCTAAGAGAAATACAAATTGCAACTTAAAACAAGTCTATGAAATTTCCATCGTCATAATCATCTAAAGCAATCTAAAGTAAGAAAAAGATATTGTCAGTAAAGTTTACCGCCGAAGAAGTAAATCCTGATGAAAGAACCTTTTGTCTCATAAGACCAAACAACATCTTTCCTTCTCCTTCTTGATCACCGCCCTGAACAACAATCAACATATAAAACGATAACTTATTTGATGTTCCAGAGAGAGTCAACTTTGTGCATTGATATCATGAACTATTTGAAAACTGTCTAATGAGTATATATTGAAATCAAAAGTAACCTAAATGTATTGAAATCAAACCTAAACTCAATAACCTAGGTGAAATCATATTAAACAATAACCAATTAATAAGTGCTCCTGAGATCAAATTAAACAAAACTTTAAAAGTAACTAACAATAAAAATTTATGCAAAAAAAAAAACTATGTATCTGTTGAGTGCTTAGGGTTTATAGGTCCGGAGGAGCAAACCCCTTACTTAAACATCTCCACTGAGGTAACGTGTGAAAGGCTATGGATCAATCTTACAATGAAGTATTGGATCAAGATCACCCAATGATCCGAAATCTTAAAAATCCCTAAAAATCTCAAGGAACTCTAGAAGGTCGATCTTCTTCTCTGCGAGGTATATCTTATAGCAAAGGGAGCTGCGACTGTTAAAAATGTTGTTAGCCCCCGTCCCCAGCCGTGGAGAGGGGGCAAAGGTCAATCTCTTTTAACCACAACCATCTGTCGGCACCGGTTAAAATTGTTGTGTACGGATCTACCCATCTAAAATTCTAAGCAAAGGTTCAGACTCGGACCAGTCTGACAGGTTTCGGACTGGTCCGAGACAAGTCCCTGATTAGGGTCCAATATTTTTAATGGTGGTGTTGGATCAAGGTTCTTTCCCTCTTTAACTCGACTTCATATAGATCAAGGTCGGTTTGAAATCAAAGTTCTTCACATAATAATTTTATCCTCTTTCTCTCTCTAACGCAATCCATTTATAAAGTGTTGATTATGATTCGAAAAAGGAGGAAGAGGTGAAGAAGAACAAGAGAAAACAGAAACAAAAACAAAAAATGGTGGGGGAGGGGGCACCCAATCCGTGTCGGGACCTACAAAGGCCGGGGGCTAACAACACACTTTTAGCAAGTGTTATTAGCCGCTCCCTATAGCAAAATAATCTAAGCAAATAACTAACAAAGGACATTAACCCATTAATGAACTATACAACTAAAAAAAATCAATGAGTATAAACATAAGCTAAGCAACTAGAGTATTAGAAGAAAGATTACTTCCCTGCTCTTTCTGCTTTTTGTTCAACAAAAGTAAAATGTGCTTGCTATTTTTGTGATAGTACGATTTGGTAAAACTATACTAACAAAGCCTAATTTTAAGCATATGATTGTTCAAAGCTTTTGAAAAGAAGGCTACTCAAGGGGTGTCATTCACTAACAAATGCTACAAATTTTAGTCCAATTCCAGCCTTAGTTGTATGACAAGTTTCTGCTCACTACATATCGAAGAATAGACTATTCAACAATCAATAAAGAAAAGTAATGGTAAAACCTAAGCATAAAAAAACAAAATACACTTGTATTGTACAAACAAACTAGTATTAAATTAGAAAGAAAATCAAAGGGTAAAAGTAAAAGAAAAAACAATTGGCAATCCTGTAACGGTAATAAACAAACTTACTCTCCTCCCCATTTATGTCTTTCCCCCTTCTCAAAAGAAGGCTAGAAGGGTGTCATTCACTAACTAATGTTACAAATTACATCTACGAGTTTATAGATTTAGGAATCGTTTTCCTTGCCGGATTTGTCTTCTGAATTCTCACGAGCATCCTCATCGCCTTCATTTCCGTCCTCTTCATCCTCCTCGTCGTCTGTCATATTGTTTATCACATCTTCAATTATGCTTTTCACTTCTGCCTTCTTGTCTGTTAGATCCACACCAAAGTGGGTTCCTATTGGGAAAACAAGCACAATCTTAAATATAACAAGTGAAAGCCAAACACAATCCTATGATGCTATTCTATACCATGAAACTAATAAAGATGATAAGAGTTCGAAGCAAAACAAAAATTACCTAGCTGCCTCAGAATATCGGATAGAGTAGCCTGCATATAAAATGATTGAACTATTTTGTTAATAGAGATCATAAGATAATCCGAGAAAAGAAACACTTAAGAAACCAATACTAACCGTATTGAAGTCCACTTCCTTCAGAATAACACTCACTGCAGCATGCATCTCTTCACTGGTAGGTGCTGCCTTAGGCTTATTACTTGCCTTGCCTTTTCCTATTCCGACAAGAAAAAAGAATTTCTTAAATCAGTCGGTGTAGGTCATTGTCATTACTGTAACAATAAAATTTTATCTAGTTCATAACGCAAGCCAACTACATCTCACTGCTCCAATTCATAGTTCAGGAATCATACCAGAAGTTACAATCTACAAGTAGGGCAGAAGAAGAAGTGAAGTCAAAAGAACTTTCAACTCAAGGGGGCCTATCAGACTAAGCCAAACAGAGAAATGCTGGACAACTTATAGGTCTATATGCATGATCTAGAACAAGCTTGCTATTGATGAGACAATTATGAAAACTAAACTAATGAGACAATTATGAAAACTAAACTAAACAATATTGTTTTTGAAGTTACTACTTTTGACCTAGAAATCAGAACAAGAACTGAAAAACTGAGATACCATTTTATGATTTCTATTTAAGAACATTAGCGACTGCAAGTTCATAGCAACTGCCTATCAGACCTACTGTAGAGAACAAGTCATTGCTCACCAGAATCATTAGAGATACATGAATTATAAATTCGGCATGATTAGAACAGACGTCCCTAAATATAGATAACAAAATACATACTGTAGAGAAAATCCAGGGTGCTGTATATGAAACGTATTGCAGTCAGGACATACATAGAAAAGCCAGAAGCTAATAGAAAGAGTAATGTTCTCCAGACAGATATTAAGAAGAGTAAATTTCGAGCCTTCAGGATTTTAAATTTATCGCCAACAATGAGAAACATGTGTTACTATCAATAGTACAGTCAAATGGGTAAAAATAGAAAAGGATTTATACCTGGTTCCTTACCAGATAGCTTTGAGCTGGGGGTGCTCAACTTTTTGTCGCTTTTTGTTACATCTTTAGAGGGTGTGTCCTGATCCTTCTGACTTTTCTTTTCATCGTCTTTCTTATCTTTATTCTTTGAGACCTTGGGTTTAGGTGATGAAGCAGGAGGCTTTCGGCTTTCTGAAGATTTTGCTGGGCTTTTTGCAGACTTTGCCTTTGAGTCCTGTTTCATTTTCTTCTTACCAGAACCTTTACTCTGTTGTTCGTTTTCTTTGTCTTCTTCCTCTGACTCACTACCTTCCTGGTCGCTAATTTCTTTTTGCACTGATGCATCATCGTTAGCATCATCACTATCACTTTTAGCTTCTGAAGGAGACTCGGGTTCCTCAACATCTTCATTCTTTTCCTCGACTTTGGAGGCAGGCTCTTTTTTCTTTTCTGTGCCTTTCTGTTTCTGGTATTGAATATTTGCGACAAAGGAAAAAAGCAAGAAAATTTATGATGGGAGAGAAGAAGGTAACAGAACAGGCACATATTAATTAGCAGTTGTAGGCATAGCAAAAAATAAAAGTCATCAGCAGTTCTGAGACGGCTGCCTGCTGGTCCTGATGATTTGGTAACACACATTTGTTGCACAATTTACTTGGTTTGGAGAGAAACTAATTACATACTATTCAAGTATTGCAGGACTACAGATCCAGGGAATGACTAATAAGGAGATTCAGGATACTGGACCATTTCTGGGCCGAAAGCATAAGAACTAGTGAACATCTATGTTCTCGATCACCTCAATTGTGTAAATCAGAGAACAGCAGAACTTTTCACATTTCCAAATATTTTTTCTACAAGAGTACTGCTAAAACAAAGAATCTCCTCAGAAAGTGGAATAATGTTTGTATGTTCATGTTACCGAAAGAATTTGAAATGAATTTTAGAATTCTGTCAACATAGTGGAAGCTAAGGATGCGTGTAGAGATAATATTCACTCTGCGTACCTTGTTTTGCACTGCTGATGCCCCTCTAGCTGTAGTCCCTGCACTCACTGGCGATTTCCTTTTCTGTTTCTTATTTTTCTGCAACTGAAACAAAAGAAACCCCAACAAATTGTTAACACCCAAAGAACTCTATCTGATATATTAATCCCCTAAAAGAGTGTTGTTATTGGCAAAATACGAACCTGTTCCTTTTCAGCAAGTGAAACTTCTGTTGTGGCATGTGGGGATTCCAAAAATTCCACTAATTTTGCTAATATATCTTCCTGAAAGTATAAATCCGCCCGGTAAATAACAGTTTACATCAACCAACAGAAAGAGACATTTATCACTGACTGACCAACCTTCTTTTCTCGCATCTTAGAGACCGGGATATCAAGAACATCACAAAAATCCAACAGTTTTTCTTTCACACATTTGTCAAGCTTTTCCTTTATTTTCGTCCTGTGCTTTTCCTGCGAAGAGGATAAAGTCGGCTCCTAACATATACATGTGCACATTGACAACTTAACGAGAAAATAAACTGAACTATTGTTAGCATTACTTGGAAGGAGTATTTAAAATATAAAAAAAATGTCCACAGTGCGCACATAAATATTGTTAAAGATAAGTTCAATGTTTAAAAAAGTGTTTTTAGGCCTTGATGCAGTTTTCTTTGGCAATGCGAGGCGGTGCCTCGAGACGTTAAAGAGGCGTAGCTTCAATCTCGTATAATTTAATTTAGTTATAGTATTTTCTTCTATTAACAGTATGTTTTATTGAATTTGTTTGTCGTACTCTAGAAAATTAATTTTTTAATAGTAAAGTTAAAGGATATGAATGCTTTCGGCCACTTCTACCCTTTTGACTACCTCTAGAAGTTGAAGAAAAACAAAGGAAGCTATTACAACACCGAGGCATAAGTTCTAATGCGGTACACCTATATTTTGCCTCGACGCGTACGCCTTGATGCGCATCTTATGCGCCTTTTTAAACATTGGATAAGTTCAGTCTTTCCTAAGAGATGTTATAGTACCTCATTCTCCACCCATACAAAGCCAGAAAACTGATTTATATTTTTCTTCAGACTGTGCACCTGCAAAATGTATGTCCCAGTTACTTTCTAACAAAATTCAAGGGTCGCACCAAATGAATAGGCCGAAGCCAATTAATACGCAAAAACAGATCAAAAGGAGCGAAGAAGGGATAGAGCCACATAACTATAATAAATTTCACTACAAAAGGAGAGTTCACCTTTGCTCTTTTTCCAAAAAGTACTGTATGCAGAGTCTGCAAGTTTTCGTCAGGTTTCCTCTTGGACAACTTGAAAGCCACTGAAATGTATAATTTGTTCTTTAAGACATCAAAATATCAAATGCAGAATAATAAATCACATAAATTCCTTTCCACCTCATAAGACACAAAAAAAGAATAAGAAAAATATTTGCTACATCCAACAATCTTAATATGTTAAAACTCACATATGATGGCACAAAATTCTATTTACTACACTATCAGAAGGGGCCGATCTTGACTTTCCTCTCTTTTGGAAGTTAACTTTATAACTTACCTCTCAGCTGCAGCCCAGAAAGTACTCGACTATTTTATATATTTGTCCCCTTAAAACAAATTTAATAAGCTAAAACCTCCTTCAACGTCAATCTTGTCTACATTATTTGCAGCGTATTTATGAACATTTTTTAGCAATTAAAACAATCAAAAGATCCCAAAATCAACCAAAAAAAGAATCTAAGAGTTGAGAGTAGGATTATCATCATTCTAGTCCCTGAGGTATGGTCTTACTTCCTTAACCCGGTCCAAGCAGTGTGGTGCACTCCACAAACAATTATCAACATGTTGGGCAATTTAGAAGTAGGGGAACTCAACAACTTTCAAGCAAAACAAGGTTTAGGAAAAGCGATTGTTCTAAATCAGATCTCTGTAGTTCGTGAGGAAGAAAAACTGGGGGTTCTAATCTTTTGTTTCCGAATTTCATGCGATATCTCAGTTAGTTCAGGACGCCAGGATGGCAGGGTCGTCTGTGTTATCGTTTGTTTTTCCGAAATTTCTGTAAATCTTCCCATTCATTATAATAAAAACAAATTCGCAATTATAAAAAAAATTAAATTAAATTATTCATTCTTCTGCTGCCAAATGTGATGACCAAAAAAGAAGAAAGTTTCAATTTTTAATTCCTTTTGAGCAGTGGGGCATAACAAATTTATGAACAGATCCACGAATTAAAGTTGAATTGAAAAAAAACAAGATCAAATAAGAATATGTACCATTAGGGATGTCCTTCAGTTGTGTCCCATGACCCTGAAATCCAGTAAACCCAAATCAAATAAATCAGTAATTGGTAAACAAATTAAAACATCTATAACAAAAAGAGGTCTGAAATCCAAATCAGATAAACCCTAATTTTCAATACCTTTTCAATGGAAAGGGTTTTAGGTGTAGATAATCTCTCAGAAGGAGCAGAATACCGCTCAACAATTTTCCTTTCTCTTGAAGGTCTCTCAGTTGGCGTCACAGGTTCAATAGAAACCGAACTCTTTCTCTTTCTAGGTTGACTCTTACCCTTACTCTCTTCACCACCTGATTTGTTCGATTCTTCTTCAACTTCCTTCGAACTAGCCTTCCGATCACTTCCTCCTCGGCCTTTCTTACTTTCTTCCTCTTCTTCTTCGTCGTTACTTTCTCTCTCTTCCGGATCTTCTCCTTCCTCTTTCTCGGCCATCTCCGTATCTTCCTCCTTTTCTCCTTCCTCTCTACTCTTTTCCACCTCTTCGTTAAGCTTCTTATCTTCTAGGGTTTCAGTAGCCATAACCAAGAAGAGATCAAATCGAATGAAAAATCAACAAACTTTTGTTCAAACCCTGAGAATTGCGAAACCCTAGAGAGAGAGAGAAGTGTCGTAGTGATCTGAGTTTCTGACGAGTAGTTGAGTTGTAATTTTAAGTACTTAGTGGATTCTCGCCGTGAAAAACTGAACCCCCTCTTTTTTTGGTTGTCAACGTTAAATATAACGTCCAACTCTTCAGATTCCCTCAATTATGAGATCCAAATGTCGTAATTTGTCAGAGAGTTAAAAACAAGGGGTTATTTCATAATTGAAGAGAATATGATGTAGCGGATCTAATAATAATTACTTACTAAATATAGACTATTCTCTAATTTATTCTTTTCCTTGAAATAGGGCGCTAAATTTTTAAAAAATTTGGTGGGAAATCCGGATCTAGAAATTAATATTTTCGTGGAATTTTTTGCTGTGGCGGGAAAATTTCCCGCTCTTATTGGGGTTGGGGGATTCGAATTCCAATGAAAATATTTTTTAAATTAATTTTTGGTACCATTTGACAGATAAAAGTGCACATGTGTGGAATTTAATCATTAAAGGTTTCTTGATAGGCCACATGATGTTCTATTCTCATTATTTTTATTGTATTGGTTGGTAAATAAGATAATCCAAACATCTTAGCCTAGAAACATTAGGATCGTTGCTTTCAACAAAAAAAAACATAACGATCGTTCAGTTTGATATTATTTAATATTAAATCCGTCTAGGTTAATACTAGGGCAACTTGTGGTTTCACAGATACGTTGCCTAGAAATTATATTGTTTTAACTATAGATTAATGGCGTCGATTTATCACACATAGGCCTACTAAGGATGTTGCTTTCCGAAAATTATATTCATTTATCACACACAAGACTTGGCCCTCTTCTTTTTCGTCCTTTTATCTGTATGTTGATGTATCAATTGTTCAAGAATTACTTGAGCCTATCTACATCTCATAATGACGAGAGCTTTAAAGATTGTTTCGGTTCAGTTAGCTTATTTGACTCATAAAACAAGTAGTTGATAGATTCTTCAAAGAATTGAAGAATTATTGAAATCATGTCTGCCAAACTCACTGGATTCAGATAAACATATGAAGCTCTGCTACGAGGACTTCTACAAGATGGAGGCAAGAAAATCATGTTGCAACATCGAGTAATCAAACAGTCAAACTTATATGCAAAACAGAGAGAGTTGTTTTCGATCTACTGATTTAGGTAGTAATCTAAGATGCAAGTACTGAAAACCCAAGATCTCTCTTAAAGACTACAACAAGGGAAAGGGCTTCATTTTCCTGTATAAGGTTTAGTTTTGAAGTTAATTAAGCTTGACCACACTTGCTTAAACAAGCAAGACCTTCCTCGAGATAGTCTTGTCTGCTGATCCAGAACTCAGGTGCATCCTGCAAGTTATCGACACACACATGTTGGTATATTGTGGGCAATTTTGTGTGTAAAGAGTGTGGGAGAGAACAAAAGAGTACCTTCATGATTCCTGCAAGGACTGCTCCGCCGAGGTACACCATGTGCTTCCTTCTCGGTGGATCCTCTATCCTTAATCGCAGTTTCTGCCATTGACACAAAAGCCGATTCGTGATGAGTAAACGGGAAAGATAACATATTTGTTCAAGTAGTCTATTAATGTCCATACATGAAGTAATAAAAGCTTGTGTTCGCGAAAAGAACATCGAAAGAGCAAATAAAATATGATCCACAGAAGGTGCCTTCTAGCCAGATCGTTGACTGAATTTGCTTACTTTTATACATCTAGATGATATACAAACATGGAAGAGAGAAAAATAAAATAAAAAATCAAGAACCCAATCTTACTTTTAATCCGTCCTTGTTTCCCTTCAAGACGACGTCAAGGTAACGATCTTGAATTTCTTTCTCCAAACTATAACAAGACAGATAAGAACATCAGCTTATAGCAATCACGAGAAACCCAAAATCTGTTCCAAGGCAATATTGTGATATTATTTTACTTCTTTTAGTATTCGTGAATTGTGACTTTGAACTTCACAAAGGTCTTTCTTGTTATTTTGGATAATGTGAGGTTAGCATGTTATATTTGTTATTCAAATTAAATGACAGAACAACGGTATGACGACACCCTTGGTAGAAAATTGTCCAAATTAGCAGAAAATCTACGTCAACAGTGCTAAATGCAATAGCCAAAATCTACATCAAGTTAAAGACTTCATGATTGCAAGAATTTAAAATTTTCTCTTCTACTGAATAAAATCTTTTGCTGGTTTGCAGCAAAGAGGAAGTTAGAGCATTACCGACTTGGTAATCCAGGATACATGGTACTTCCTCCACTCAGAACTATATGTTGATAAAGCTGCACATTTTCAAGCAAGTTGGACAGTTTAAGTGGATATAATTTACTCAAACAAAATCGAAGAAAGAAATCTGAACTGCAAGAATAGCCACATTACTGATGCAACCTAGCTTCCTAGTCTGAGCTGTCTTGGACAGCACTTCTCAATTACAACTGAGAAACTGCCTTCTGGCTTTTATCAATTTGAATTATATCCATCCAATTACTTCTGGATTTCTGATGTTATGGGTAGGTAATGAAGCACTTCTACGATCTACAAACTGCAATGATTCTAGTACCTGACTGACAGTTAAGATGGTATTATTCAATCGCGGACTAAGCGATATCTATGTCACCTTATATGGTGAATTAAAGAACATTTGATCATAAGGAGAAGCTTTACCACACTCTGGTAGGACATTCGGGGTTACTACTTGGAATGCTTAGAGACCACATATAGCTGGATAAGTGAGATGTAAGAACAATAGTAGAACATTTATAATTTTGTGACTCTAGAGCTGTCCTGTTAGTTCATGGGCATGGTTGTTTATCTTCATTACAGTAATTAAAAGATAAGGATATCACTAACACTAAGAGTAACTAGCATTGATGTGTTTGTAAAGCATATAAAGTTCAAGAACGATTTAGGTTACCGTCATCCGATTATCAATATCCATTTCCTGAATGCATCGGAAAACCATGTCTGCCATTCCGTCACCTTCAACATCTATCAGCTCCTACAATCCAAGATTTAATGTTTTGAAACTCCCAAATAGTATTGCAGAAAGTGGTCACACATCTATTCATAAAGACTTACTGGAGTGAAAAGAGCCTCTGGTGCTTGGAAGCGTTCAGTGCCAACCTTAATAACCCTTCCATCTGGCAGCTGATCAAGTTAACTTTTAGAAACAAGAATACCATATGAGAAATTTAACATAAAGATCTACAAACTAAAAAAAATTTGAATATTTATAACTACCAAAGACTGCAACCTAGCTTTTGGACTCAGATAAAATGTTTAGGATAAACAAGAGGAAACCAAGGTTATGCTATTACTATGAGATGATCTGTACTGTTTTGTGACCAAATTCATATTGAAAGTAACTGGAATGCGTGCCTAGAAGCACAACCCTTTCTTAGTTGTGCATTTTGCGGAAATGAGATATCAAGATTTACACAAGTCATGGGGGATTAAAGAGTCCGAAGTATATGTCTTTAACTTGTAAACACACCATATCTTCTAAATTTTGTTGGATTAGGCAACTTGTTTGGATCCTAGCCACATAAAACAAAATATAAAAAATGTGTTGATGTATATAAACTATCAGGTAATATTTCTCTAAATTTGGGACACTTTCATGCCAATGATATGAACAAATATCCAACTTACAGTGTAGTTTTTCACGAGGATAGTAGTCTCCAGTCCTAGCTGGTATTCTCGTTTATAATCGTAACTGCAAAGTGAGTATTTCTTACGAGTTAGAAGAAATGAGAGTTGCACCAAATAAAATGCAACCGGGTACCTTTAACTTCCAACTTACCTGATATAGCAGAGTTTCTCTTTAATTTCTCTGACAGCCTCAAAATCTGCATTCTTGTTCATTGAATACCTTCAAGAAAAAAAAATAGGGTTAGAAAACCAGATGCACTAAAGTGTTCAGTTGGGACTAATCACCACAGCTAAGTTAAAGAAAGTAAGCACTTACCCTCTGCGCATCAGCAAATCTACAAGATAAGATGTTATGTGTCGCCCAGCTACATTCATTCGCTTTGTAAGATGCGGAAATGAATAACCATCAACTACAGGTACCTAAATGAAAAGATGATAGCAACTTTAGTAATTGCAGTGAAAACATGTACCTCATTAAAGTCCACTGCAGTAGCTGTGACGATGGGTTATCTGAAACTCTTTGTTCTAAAAGGCTAACTCTGTGAACACCACTAATTACACACAACAAGTCCATACTAATAAGAATATGTGCGACAGACACGAGGGCGGGTTGAGAAGACTTGTCCATGTTCAAGTACTAAAAGAGATTTTTGTAAGAAAATTGAAACTATCCAATAAAATAACCATATGAAAAAATCACGACAAACTTCAACTCAAACAAAATCATCTCTCTAGTTTTCTAGAGTACCTTACCACATGAGTGACACCATCACCAGAGTCGATAACAAGACCAGTGAGCAACCCTGTTAAGAATTCAAGTAAGCACCCCAGCAGATGTCAATACGTCATGCAAACAAATCAGTATGAAGTGGTTTCACCGTCGTCCTTAGTGTTCCCAAAGATTTTATATCGTACATGAAAAGTTACATGATATAACCATGAGTCCATGACAAAAGGAGACAATTGAAGTCATAACCTTCAATAACATTTGTAAGCACCTTGAGCGTACAATGTCAGTACAGCTTGAATTTGAATGAAGACGCCAGAGAAATTATACTTCTCAAACATCGTCTCTACCTGCGGTTTCAAATTCATTTAGAACCAAATGCAGTAGGTAGCAGTATGCCAACTGATTAAGTACATTTTTTTAATGGAAACTAAAGAGACCCACCATTTTTTCGCGGTTCTTTGAGGGATTCAGAGGTGGATCTGTTAGCAGAATTTTACATTCTGAGGGGTCTATCTGTTCAAAAGAAAAACAGTGGATGTTAATCTATACTGTTAAAGTGACATTATTCTATGGATGGACTACAACACGAATAGCTATAAGTTACAAACACTGTGATTAGAATCACCAAAAAATTTACCTTCAGCTCCTTAAAAAATGCATGGTCCCAAACGTGGCCCATATCATCCCAGTTCTGCACAATACCGTTGTTAACTGGGTAAGATATGTCCAATTGATGTCGCAGTTCGGCACAAGCTTCACCTACTACAATGTCCTGAATGAACAGAGAAAAACAATAACCTGTCTCATAATTGGGTATATTAGTTATAGAAACTTAGACATACATAAATATAACTTCGATTTTGTGCCTTGAAACTGAAAATCGTTTGGACAACGGCTTCTTTTTGGAGAATAGCAAACCTCGATAAAATTGTTCAAAAACGCCTCACCTTTAACTCTTGTTCCACAAGTGATTCTTCGTACCGTAGCATGGGCCTCCCCACAACACAAGGGAATACAGATGTTGGAAAATTCTCACCAGCAAAACCACACTTTACATACTGCAAACAAAAATAAAAAAATAAAAAAAGTTTCAAAGTTGTCAAACTAAGACCGGTTAAACTGTCCTTTTCCGATGCCATTTTCCTCGAGTATTTTCTTTAGACTATGGAACTTTGATAAGCCAAATACATTAAAAGGCCTTCTCGAACAAATGACTCCCTTAGCCATTTGGTGGAGCATCTGGTTCGAATTTAGAAAGGAACAACCAGCTATACCGTGATGTTGAATGTAACCTAAAAAGGGTTATCAAGTCAATTACTGCAATGATACACTCTTGGGGAATACCCAACTAGATATTTTGAGAACATTTCTTTGTCTTCGGTGATGAATTTATGGGAGAACATTGTTTCTACTATCTACTTCATGTTTTCTCTCGTTGTGGAGCCAATATCACCATTTGCTTATAACCTAGATAACCTAATCCCACACATGGATGTGGTAAGTATGCTATGTATATGGGTTTGTTTAACTTTAATTGAAAAATGGGTATCCCTGGTTTATGTTAGATTCTCAATTTCTTTTGATCTACTAGGTGAATTGAAAGACAACCCAGAAACCCTAAGAGCAAAGATCTCCAAAATTTCTAATTTCTGAGTCTTAATTGCTACCCAAGTTTAGGATGTTTATGTTATGATGAATTCAAACATTGGGTATTCGTATAAAAGCTGTTTCAGTTAGATTAACTATCGATTTTTTTGTATATTATATGAACATAACCAGCAAAAAGTAGCAGAGAAATTTAAATTAGGCTTTTGTTTAAGCTCGATATTTTACTGAATTGGGATCAAATTAGCAGGTTTTTTCATTAGATGAGATGGATCTTGAAGATCGTAGAGAGAGAGAGAGAGAGAGAGGGAGAGAAGAAGCTTACCCCAGTGCCATTATCGCAGACTACTACATTTTTGTTATCCATTTCTCTCACCGATTCCTCTTCCTTCTTCTTCTCTCTTCTCTTTCTCTTTCTCTCTCTAAGGTTGGAAGGAGTAGGACTAGGGTGTGTATCACGCACGTATGAGTATGATGAAAGCATCAGTTGACGAAAACCCCTTTTTTTTGTCAAATTAGCTATGTAGTCCCTATGAGTTTTGTACATAACGGAAAAGTACTATCAATCACCCAACTCCTTAAAAGGACCCTTTTTTCACTAAACAAAAGTAACACTTCCATTTTATGTTGTCATGGTTTTACATAGCTTCGGAAATGATTGAAGCATTGGTAATAGGTGCAAAATCAAGCTTAGAAAGTGTTTGATGGGTTAGTCGACTACGATCAGTAACTGTGGGCTTGGGTCATCAAAATTTAGTTGTTGTAGAGATTTCCATGATCCATGATCGATTGATCGGTACCACATTGGTTTCAAGGTCACTAGAAATGGTGGAAGAGATCCAAGACGCATAACATTGTAAGTGTTTATTTCTTTGTTCTTCCGAACTATGTGAACCTGATGACCATATCATAAACTTGTTACTTACATACTCGTGTATAAAGTGTGAGAATAGTCCCACATGGGAGAATGGGTAACTAGCAACCAAGAATATAAAGTATAGGTCCTCTCCACTCATTGCCAATTGGTTTTGAGTTGGATGGCCACAAACTTAACATGGTATCAGAGCTAGG
>BEHA01000191.1:631141-642056 GCA_002897215.1 Eschscholzia californica subsp. californica
CCCCCATCTTTTTTTCTTTTCACTTTGCGTCACATTTGATTAAACTTAACAAACAAGAAAAACAACAATGAAGGAAGATTGTGTCATCTACAAACCATAGTGGGTTTGAATTGCCACACTAGTTTTGCCTTTGGAGTCATAGTCTTCACTTATTATCTTCAAAAGTTTTTGACAATTACTAGTGTGATCCAAACGGACTCGTATACATGCGACTAAAATCGAAAACCTATTCTACTAAATTTGTGTATTTGACAAATTTCATATTTGATTGTCGGCCATGTAATTCATGTTTTTCTTGTTCTGTGTTTAGTATGTGCAATGCGTAATAAATATCTGACATAATATCAAATCAGATATTTTTTCTGTCACAATAAACCAGATACTTTATCAGAATATCTTAATGTGCTTTTTTGAAAAGTAATACAGGAATAAAAGTTAGTATTTGACAAATGGGTTGATATTTTTGAAAAATATATAAAGTAAAATGGTCCCTGATGGGAGCATGAGGCCACTACAATGGTGTTAAAAACGTGGTGGCTTGACCACCAGATTTAAACCTTCAAGGTTTGTTCGTGAGCAGATCTAGGTGAACAGACCTAGCTCCGACGAAGGAAAACCCCTTCGCCGGAGTTTTAGAGATAGAAAGAGGGTGAGGAAAAAAAAAATTCTAAAGAGAGAGAGGAGAGAGAAAACAAATTTTTTTTTTTTAATATTTGAAGGTCGCCGGACGGAAATTTAGCCACCCGGCGACCACTGCCGGAGAAGATGATGATGTGGCCGTGATAGGTGACTTGGCAGAGAGAGAAAATGAGATGGAGGAGAGAGAGTAACGGACAGTTAAAGATAACGAAAAAAGGGGGCCATACGGGAATATTTGCTAAAGTAAGGGGGCCAAGCAAGAAGCTGGTCACAAAGTTGGGGGCCATTTGAGAAATAACCCTTTAATTATTAACTAGTTTGGGGGTTGAAATATATGTGTTTATTTTTATTTTTGTTTACAGTATTTGATATAAACTCATGTAGCAAATATTTGAGGGCATTTGTTTGTATTATTATTGATAGTATTGTTCTTACTTAAACTATATTAAGTATGATAAACAGTAAGAATAATAAGATTACAGACCATAAAATCAACCACTTGATATCGATGATTCGTATTAAAGCATAAGTATTACATTATTATAAGAAAATACTTATTAGATCTTATCTATTAGTGGACTAATTAAGGTGTGCGTCAGATATTTAATCAACTAATGTCAAATCGAGTATTATTGTAAGAAGATAGTGGATTAGGAGAAAATACTCGGTTGGTAGAATTAGGACATATTGATGATACATTCAAAGAAGATGAACCTCCAACTTGCCATTGGCAGCCGCCAGGAGTGGGCAAATAAGTGGGAAGATTTACGTGGTATAGGGACCCAACGAAATATATTATTCTTATTGGAAGTCATTGTTGAATAATACTAGTCCATACTAGGATTGATTGGATGCAAAATAACCTAAAAATAGCCAATATTCTAATTGTGTATCAAAGCTATTGGAAGTTTCAATAGTACTCACTATTTTGAACGCGTTATAAGTGCTATCAAGCTCGTTCTAAAGTGTTTAGTGAACTACTATTGAATTATAGTGGATAAGGAGAACTTTATAGATGAGGGTCACACTCAAGACACGATCTAGGGTATGATCTTCAATTGACATATCGATAATGGTAGGTCAGTTTTAAGTTCAATGCTTTTATTGTTGAGATTTTAAGAATGAAAAAATGGAAGTAGCTTGAACTTATTCTAGGCTGGGCTAAAGGGGACGCTATTTTATTTGATAGGTAAGTTGCTTATTAAATTATAGTCCCACATCGTAACTTTAACAAGAAAAGCATGTTTCAAGTACCAAAGACTGGCAGTAGATAGCATAGTGAGCCGTGATGAAAAGATGTTTGTGTGAGAGGGGTCTCTCCACTAGCGTCCAAAGGGACGAAACCTAGAAATCTGAGCTCACATTTTTCATATTTCTTCCAATTTTTCCTTAATATTTCACCCTTAAACTAGTAGAGTTTTTTTCTTTTAAGTTATCTTCTCATTTGATTAAACTTAACAAATTAGAAAAACAACAATGAAAGAAGATTTTATCATCCATATAATCCATGACAGGTTTCAGTTGTGATGTTAGTTTTGCCTCCCGACCGCATTACATATCATGAGTTGTCTTTACTTAGAGCAAGTCCAATCCCAGTCTGTCTTAGGTCGAAAAAACCACTTTTTCACCTAAAATTATTGACCTCAACTCAGCCTCTGAAATTCAGCTCTAGCCCCAGCCTCTCTCGAGGCCGAAAATTTGTTCATGTAGGAAACGCGTATGTGCACTTTTAGTTGGTGTGCGAAAAACGTGTGTGATTTTATGCATATATAAAATACGTGTTTGAACTATTTTTCGAAAAAAAATATATTCGGGGACCGACATTTGGTGGGATGTATTTTAATTACTAATTTTATGTCTTTCTAGAATTTAAAAAAATAAAATAAAACTAATTAGAATTATAAAAAATGTATTTTGATTTTTAAGTTATTTATAATTTTTTAATTATTTTTAATTGTTTAATATTTTAAAAAAATAAAATAAAAAAAACAAACAGATCTGGCCATTGGATAAACCAACGGCCAGATCTGTCCCCAATGTGACTGTTGGGGTCCCCAACGGTCACATGGGGACCCCTTCAGTCGCCCCTAACATTAGGGGCGACTGAAGGAAGAGCCCCAGCCTCCGCTCCAAGCGGCTGGGCTTGGAGCGGGTGGCTGAGGCTGGACTTGCTCTTGCTATCTTCAAAAGTTTTTCTTGGCTTCTCAAAGTCATGTATTTGAATACTTTCTAGAGATATTTTTTCGCCAACCAAGTTATATAGTTTTATGAAGAAGTTCATTATCGAAATTTTCATACACACCTAGATTTCTGAAAGAGTATAACACATGTATTCAATATAAGTTCGTAGTATAAATCTTTAAAGAAGAAAAGTCCATTCAATTCAAATTGAAGTGTAAAACAAAAGTCAAGTGGTTTATCAAGGGGCACAGAACATGTGAATATTATCATAAGAAGAATAGTTCTCCGACTAGATCACTGTCTATGCGAAGACTAATGACTCTTATGGTTGTGACACATAATTAGTTAATGTGAAATTGAAGTAGACTGTAATCTAGTTTAATTAAGAAGCCAGTGGATTTTGGGGGAGATTCAAAGTTCTCAAGGCATATTAATTTAGAAGCTTTGGCTCTACCTCCCAAAATACAGGCTCAATTAGGTCTAAAGTATTTGTCTAAACTCACATCCAGTCCAAAACCTATCTCTATGCACTAAATCTACTTGGGAGACTTTAAAGGCAATGCCCAAAGTTGTTATAGGCAATCTCGCTAAAGACAATCTCTATTTTGATTAAAAGCAATTTATGTTTAAGAGGCAATGCGTAGATCGGAGTTTGACCTAACGAGTCAAGCCACCGGCCGGCAACCTAACCGGAAAAAAATTCCTTTTTTTTCTTCTTCCTCAAGTTTCAAACTCGACTTCTTCTTTCTCAGAAACCCTAGATGAGAACCCCTCAAGCTCGTCATCCTCCATCCACAAATTATCCACAAGTTGACATTCATCATTATTGTCCTCAATAGGATTATAAAATCATTCAAAACCTAGACAATAGTGGAACAAACTAAATCCATCAATATAATTTGATCAAGAGTGTGCGTAATCTTTTCACTAGGAAAACATGAAAATGGGTACGGATTATGCACCACAAGGTCTTTTAGAGAATCAGAGATAGAGAGAGAGAGAGATTGAAATGGTAGTGGTGGAGAGAAGAAGGGAGCTAGGTTGTGGGAAATGTTTTTTTAGTTAAGGTGGTCAACACGGAATTGTCGGCCGAAAATTTTTGCCGGAGAAAAAAGAAGATAGCATTGCCTCTAACCATTATGGGTCAACTTGTTTTGACCCGATCTTAGCAATAAAATATATCGCCTCTAACAAAAAACACATTGCCTTTAAAATTTCCCAGTCTACATTATTTGGTATATCGATGTAGATACATTTTTACTTGCTTCCCATTTTAACCCTATATAATATCCCTCCCTCAAAAATCTAAGTGCACTACCCCAGTTTTTTTCGTTCCGTTTTCTTTCTTAACATTTTAACTTTTCTCACCTGTACCAAAAATCAAAATCTTTCTTACCAAACCTTCAAACAACCTCCTTATTCTCTCCTGCCACAAGTTGTGCAACCTAAAAGTTTATCCGATTTAGGTTAACCATCTTCATCACTTCGTCACATGTTAGTTCAACCATCATCACGTTTATAACATTATCGGTCGTCTTTTTCATCATCTCTATCCAACCGCCCATTACTGTGAGAAGATACTGGGTTGGGAGAAAGATTCCATGTTCATGGAATCAAAGCTTATTGATTATATGATCGAAGAAAATGAACCTCCAAATTACCATTGGCAGCAGCCAGGGGCCCAGGAATGTGAAAACAAATGGAAAGATTTATGTGGTATAGGGACCCAAACAAATATAATATTCATATTGGAAGTCATTGTCCAATAGTCCATACCTAATTGATTGGATGCAAAATAAACTAAATATGGCCCATATTTCAATTGGGTATTATGAAAGCAATTGGAGGATTAAATTGTACTAACTATTCTGAGATGGGATCTATCATCTATGGCATGAGATCTTAAATTGACATATCGATAATGGTCGGTCACTTTAAGAAATCAAACAATCAATGTCGCTTAGTCTATACCTATTGTTCGCGATAAGCTATAGGCGCCCCTGTTTTTTTGAAAGCTAGCTCACTTACTAAATTATTGTCCCACATAGTAACTTTATAAAGAAAAACATACATCAAGTACCAAAGACTCCTAATGTGAAGCATGAGTGAGCAGTGATGAAGAATTGATTGTGTGAGAGGGGTCTCTCCACTGGCGTCCGTTTGGACGAAATCTAGAAAGCTGAATTTACATAATGTCTTTTAATTTTTCCTTCATATTTCACCCCTAAACTCGTAAACTTTTTTTTTTTTTTTTTTTTCATTTATCTCTTCATTTGGTTAAACTTGACAAATTAGAAAAATAACAATGAAAGAAGATTTTATCATCCATGGTGGGTTTGAGTTGTGATGCTAGTTTTGCCTCCAGCTTCCCTCGAGATGACGACATTACATATCATGAGTCTTCTTCACTTGCTATATATCTTCAAAAGTTTATATTCCCTTCTCAAAGTCATGTCTTTGAACACTTTATTGAGATACTCTTTGACCAACCAATCTATATATAGTTTTATGAAGAAGTTCGGTATCAGAATTTTCATACACGCCTAAATTATCGAAAGAGAATAACACATGTATTCAATATAAGTTTGCACGACCTGTGTAATTTTTTAAAGAGGAAAAGTCCATTCTACTCAAACTTAAGTATAAAACGTAGGTCAAACGTGTTATCAGGGGCACAAAATAGGTGAACATTATCATAAGGAGAATAGTTCTTAGACTATCTATGGGGAGACTTATTACTGTTGTTGAGTGTGAAATACCACTGGAGCCTACTTGTAATGTTTTCTTTTTTTTATGTTCAGGTAACAATAATTTTCGACTTCATAATATATCAGAAACAAAAACTTTGAGTAATTAAGCCGCATGGTCTGATACTTATAGTGTCAAATCGATGCGGATATATTGTAGTGTACTGTATTATTGTAAGAAGATAGTGGGTTGGGTTAAGTTTCAAAGTTCATAACATTGATGATATATTCAAATAAGATGAACCTCCAAGTTGCCACTGGGGGCAGCCAGGAATGTGCACATAAGTGGGAAGATTTATGTGGCACAGGACAGGGACCCAAAGAAATATAAGATTCTTATTGGAAGCATGGAAGTCATTGTTAAATAGTCCATACTGAGATCGACGGGATGCCAAATAACCTAAAAATAGCTCATATTCCAATTGTGTATCAAAGTAATTCGAGGTTCTAATAGTGCTAACTATTTTAAGCTCGTTATAGTGACTTTAAGTACTCCCAAACTCTTCATAAAGAATCTAGTAAACTATATTACTATAAAATTATATTGAACAAAGAGATCTTTATAGAGGAGGGTCTGGGTTGAGATAGGATCTATGTCATAAGATCTTAGTTGACATATCGATAATGGTCGGTCACTTTTAAGTTCAATGTTTCTATCATTAAGATTTTAAGAATAACAAAATTAATGTTGTTTTAACTTAGTCTAGACCTAGTGATTAGACAAGCTAAAGGCGCCCCTGCTTTTTGGTAGCCAGCTCATTATTAAATTATTGTCCCACATTGAAACTTTACAAAGAAAAACATAATTGAACTACCCAAGACTGGCCTTGTGTGGCATGAGTGAGCAGTGATGAAGTATTGATTGTGAGAGAGGGTCTCTCCACTCGCATCCTCTTGGATTATACTCATATGCCTGACCTCATACACCATTTTTGATTTTTATCTTCCTCACTTACTAAACTTAACAAATTAGGAAAACAATGAAAGACGATTGTAACATTACATATCATGAGTCATCTTCACTTATTATCTACAAAAAGTTTTATCCGTTTCTCAAAATCGTGTCTTTGAACACTCTCTTGAGAGATACTCCTTCACCAACTAGTCTATAAGACCTAGATAATTCTATTCTGCTCAAATAAAACAATGAATGCAAGTGAAATGTTCAATCAGGCATCAGCCGAGGACGCGAGTAAGTGAACATTATCATAAGAGGAATAGTTCTTAGACTATCTATGCAAAGACTAATTACTCTTATGGGTGTGACACATAATTAGTTAATGTGAAAACTGAAGTAGATTTTGATTTTGTTTAATTAAGAGGATACTGGGTTTGTTTTTGAGATTTCAAGAAGTCAAAAATCATTCTTACTTGAACTGTGAGTTTCTAACTATTAAACCCATCCTTTTCTATCTTGTTGTCTCGGTTATCGAACTATAGTCCCATATCGAAAGTTTATCCTCAAAGATTTATTTTAAGTACCAAAAACTCTAAATACCGTATAGATCTGAGCGATGAGGATGAAATGATGATGTGAGAGGGGTCTCTCCACTGGCGTCTGCTTGGACGATGAACATTACTACCTGAGCTCATATTTTTCATTTGTTTTTGTTTTGGGTTATGGCCAATCTCCTTACCATTCCCTTTCTCCATTTTCATTTCGAGCATAAGTCATATCTAAAATTTGACTTGAAGTCTGAATTGAATCGGACCAAATTTCGAAGTGTTTGTTTTGTTTTTGTCTCGTTGGAGTTGTTTGATTGCCGTTTTGAAGTCTGATTTGAAGAATGCAAGATAAACATACAACACCCAAGTCTCTTTCAGAATACCTCCCTTTTCTAAATCAAGTAAAACCCATAGCTAACAAGTGATTTTCAGTCTATTTCAGATCTATATGGACAAAAATTAATCGCTTTACCTATGATATTATGCACTTGCCCGATTTCAGTAGATTAATTTGAACAGGAGAACATATTATTCAGCTCATCTTTTCATATACAAAAGCGCAAAAACACACATAATTAAGACACAGAATTCTTCGATAACACGAATGTCAATCCTCATCAGGATCATCTAAACCCAAGGCTGGCAAGTTCATATGAGGAACTTTGAGTTCAGGGAGATGAGTAGGGGATTCAATATGAGGAACAAGTGAGGGTAAACCAATGTCATGTTCATCGTTCCGTTCGCCAACCTTAATTCTAGTTGTATTTTTAATAGCCCCTCCTATCAAATCTCCTATTGATCTAAAGGGGTTACTCAATTTATGTTTTACACTCAGTACGAACGAAACTTCAGAGTATTGCCACACCACAGTCAGGAGAAGCACGGCAGAAAGTAGACAATGTGTGATGGTGTTTTGTTTCTTTACCTTCTTGAGTTCCTTTACTATCTCTTCTTCTGTTCCCATTTCTTTGCTTTCATCACTACTTGGCTCAATTCCAATTTTTTCAATATTCTTCGCCACTTTGTTGTTTGAAGACGAAGGAGGCAGCTCTGTTGTTTCTCTAAACGGTTCCGACATTTTAGAAGAAGTACAATCTTCCTTTAACAACTCTACCTACAAAACAAATATTATCTATCTATTAGTCCAATAGAATCTCAAACGCGTATTCAACGTAAAGTATTTCACTTGTGATGTTCTTCTTAGATAGCACACTGTATGAAATGCACAAAATCCTAGGTCGATTGAGGAAATTATGGTAAGAACAGGCAGAGATGTCAAGAGCTACTACTCATGTCCTATAATACATTCTACTTGTCAAACTGATGCCGGCCTGAAATCGTTGAGATGTCCCAGGAGCATCGTCAAACCCCTTCAACGATGATAGAAGCTGAGCTGACTCATGAGTTTCGAAAGGTTTATCAGGTTCCTAAAGACTATGAACTAGCTCTTCCTATTGCTGACCAACGCATTACAAGTATGACTTGATCAATGCATTCATTAATCGACTATTCTGCTTGATACCCATTTTGTGTACGATAAACCTAGTAGGTTTTGGTGTTGTTTTACTATCTAATGAGCTTAAGAGGAACACATCATGTACTTTCATTTACTGTAAAGGGAGGGTTAGCCTTGTCTGACTTGAAATCCTAGCTCCGCCCTTCGATCAACTAATTACTAAGGTTAAGGGATAACCACCCAAAACTGCCGCTATGGACAATAATCAACCACTAAAACACAACCAAGGCTAAATAGCATCAAACCCATTAAACACAATCGAAAAATAATAAAAGAGGCTACAAATGCAGACCCACCCCAAACCCTAAATAGGAATCAACCGTCTTCCATAGAAAAAAACACAAGTGCTACTGGTTGATTCACATAAATGATAAATCTCAATTCATAGACTGTGAACTAGTATTTTTTTTGCTATAATGGGACAGGTAATAACCCAATAAAATTAACAGATTTGTGAGCAATACAAGAATATAAGTTTCTCCCCCTTTGATCAAAATTTCTTTCTGGTACAAAATCAATTAATAATTAAATACACCCAGGTTTCAGATTTCCGATTAGAGGGAATAAAATGTTTGTAAAAATACCTGAGAGAGCAATCTAGATAGTAGAAAATAATCTTCGTCTTGGTCAGAATTCTTCTTCTTCTTCTTCTTCTTCTCCAGTAGTTCTTCGACTGTTTGGTGGATCATCTCTATCTTCTTCTCCATTCTCTTTCTCTCTCTATTCTTACTTCTCTCTCTACTCTCTTCTTAGCAGCAGAACCATGATATGTTTCGTTTCTGGAAGGACACGTATACATCTATTTTGCGGTGATCACGAGGATGGAAGGGGTAAGTCCAAAAAAAAAAGTTGGAGAAGAAGCTGAAACCCACTTACTGAGTTAATATAGTCCCACATTGAGGGTTTTAGAAGGAAATCTTTTTTCAAGTACCAAAGACAAGAATGTGCTGACAGTTGTGAGCAGTGAGGACAAAGTATAGTTGTGAGAGGGGTCTCTCCACAGTTGTGAGCAGTGAGGATGAAACAATTCAACCTGAGCTCACTTTTTTTCTTTCTTTTTGTGTAGTAGTTAATTTTCCCTTATTCATAACTCCTAGTAGCATGATTATACACTTGCCAAATTAGAAAAAGCTTCCCCCCCTTACGGATTCGACTAATCCTTCTTCCAATCTTTTCTGTGAAAGTTTTTTTTTCGATTTTTTAGAAAATGTAAGGACTTCAAAAAATAATCGAAGTGGATCCACCCATAGTGAAAGTCGTGTCAACTTCAAATTCTACTATCCACGTGCCTCCATTAGAGAAATAGTGCAACACATGAAATCACCGTAAGATCAAATTGTGAATAACTTTTTTAAGAGAAAAATCTTCAATTTTATTTTGATCGAGTTTTTGTTATAAACACTTCTCAAATTTATCTTCATCGATTAAGATTATAGATCTGGCCGTTTCCACCTGATGCAGGTTCCCGATACAATAAATGTAACCCATAAGCGGTCAAAATCCAAAACTTATTTTTTTGTAAGGAAAGAAGAGGAAAAGAAAAATAGTGGTGGCCGGAGTTAGAGGTGGTGACCGGAGTTGGTGGTGGTAGCGGGAGTTGATGGTAAGAGATGAGGAAGAAGAAATGACTTGTTTCCTATTTGCTGACACTCGACTCCGTTAGAGCCCATAAGCAGTCAAAACCCAAAACTCATATTCATCTCCATTGATAGAAGAGGTCCTCTTGGTGTGAGTTGCTAACAATACAACCTAGCCTTTTTTTTTTCTATTTGCTGTTTGGGACAAGCTAAAGATGCCCCCATATTTAAGTTGCAAACTCACTTATCGAGTTATAGTCCCACACTGAGAGTTTTGGCATCAAAACTTTATTCAAGTACCGAAGACAAGCATAAGGTTTCAGAAGTGAGCGGTGAGGACAAAGCAAGTTGTGAGAGGGGTCTCTCCACAGTCATCCGTTTGGATGGAACAATGCGAACTGAGCTCACTTTTTTTTCGTGTGTAGTTAATTTATAAATAAGCTTCCCTCTTAGTGTCTATGAATCAAAGTTAGAGCCACTCTCACTAATCCTTCTTCCAATCTTTTCTTTGAAACTTAATTTTTTTTTCAGTTTTTTAGAAAATGTAAGGATTTAAAAAAATAATCAAAGTGGATCCACTCTTAGAGAAACTCGTGCCAACTCTAAATTTTACTGTCCACGTGCCTACATTAGAGAAATAGTAGTACAACACATGAAATCACCATAAGATCGAATTCTGAATGATTTTTTAAGAGAAAAACTTTCATCTTATTTTGATCGAGTTTTTGTTATAAAACATGTCATACGAGAAAAGTCATGTCATATATGCTTTCAACATACTATTTTGTAACTTGCTTCTCCAATATTAT
>BEHA01000191.1:663727-710004 GCA_002897215.1 Eschscholzia californica subsp. californica
CCGCCAACCACTGGTAGCCGCAGTTGGTCAGTGCATATACTCTGCAATGCAGAGGTCCAAGGTTCGATCTCATGGAAGTACAAATCCAGGAAAATTGAACTTCGATATAAATAAAGTAATTTATGTAGGCTTTAGGCCATTTAATTCGTTGGCCCCAGTAATATTTCGGCAGTTATCGTGCTTATCACATCGTCTCGATGTATCAATGCCTTGTAACGACTAACGTAGATCGTAGCCGATCTCTCAAAAAATGGAGGGGCCGAAGGCTGATCTAGCAGTAGCAGGCACCCACTGGGATCTGTCTACATGGGCTGACATATGTGGGGCGACAAATGGAAGCGGCAACCATCAACTTTCAGCCTGTGGTTGGCCCCATTTGGAACCCTATTTTTAGAACCAAATAACAATTTTCTTAAATTAAGAAAAAAAAAAAGTATATGAGATTTGTGTAGTAGTAGTAGTAGTACTAATACCATTACTGTTCCAAAATTAGTGACATCTGTGCTATCTTCAAACAAAGAAACAGATGAGATACCAGCATTGTTCACCAGATGATCCACTACAAAAAAAAAACAGATTCTTCAGTTTAGGAGTAACATATATATATATATATATACCCATGATCAGAATCATGCCAAAATGTAGTGTTCTTGAAAGAGAGTTTGTGAATATGAAAATAGGTAGTAGGAGAGATATTACATCTTCCGAAATGATTAACAGTTTCATTGACGAAACGCTTGCAGTCGTCAACCTTAGTAACATCAGCCGAAACCACAAGAACATCAGGAGAACCATAATCTCGAGCCGTGTTAGCAACTTCTTGAAGACGGGTCTCTCTTCTTGCTACCAGAACTAAGTTTGCTCCTTTTTTTGCATATTGGTACGCCAGTTGCTGTTAGACAATTAGAGACAATCACAAAAATCACATGAAGAGACAACTAAAGTGATGTATTTTTGTCTGAATCTGAATCACACTCAAATAAAGCAGACCAACAGTTATTCACGTACTCCCCTGGTGAGCCCTAGGTCACCTCCTCCTAATTATTTAGAGGAGTATTTTGGTTTTTTTTCCCCTTAATGGAAGACCCAAATATCCGTAGTCTTAATGGGGACATACCACATAGACAATCACTTTTTGAAAGAAGAAAGGAAAATGAATTGGGGACTCCTTGGGACGTACTCCCAAATGTATTCTCTCTCTCACACGAGAAGGCCATTTCCGTCGTCTGCAAAAACGGTGAAAAGACTAAAATAGTCTTGTCAGGCCATTTCCGTCAGCAAAAACGGTGAAAAGACTAAAATAATCTTGTCACTGTGAGGGGAGTACACCTGGGAATATGCACAGGGAGTTTGTCACTATGAGGGGGATTACGCCTGGGAATATGCACAGGTAGTCCCTGTCATCAAATCAGAAAGGGGTCCAAATCATCAATTCTGACGAGGGAGATTTTATAGGCCCCCTCATTTTTGTTAAAAGGGGAGGGCCTCCCCTTAGTGATAATTTAGGAAGTAAAATGGTTTATGGGGAGGTCTTTTAACAAAATTGGGGAGGCCTTATAAAATTTCCCTTCTGACAATTCATTCGAGTCAGACATCACGAATCAGATGAAGACAATTTTTCTAAAATTTAGGTTGAATCAGACATCAAGTCAGATATCAGATCTGACTTGGAGAGAAAAAAGAGCAGTAGCTACTTTGAACATATTGAGGGTTTGACGTTTGAGTGGGGGGATGAAATTAGATTTTGGATAGAGAGAAGCAGGAGGAGGGGATATATGTTAGTTACCTCACCAATTCCAGATGAAGCTCCAGTAATGAGGATGACTTTACCAGAAAGGTTTTCATTGAAGAAGATGTAATGAAGAATGGAGAAGAAGAACTTGAAGAAATAGAAAGGTGGTAAGAAGAATAAGAGTGAGAAGAAACTTGTTGGTGGTGCTGCTAAATTCATAAAACTATGAACCAATTCCATCATGGATGCCTTTTTTTTTTTTAATTCTCTAGCAATACACAGATATGGAGTCTGAATTTAGTAGGGCTCTTTAATTAGTTTTGTTTTTATATAAGCTGGCTGGTGAGACAGATAGAGAAATGTGAAAGTGATGATGATGATAATAAGTGATAAGTGTTGCATGGAGAAGATAGGACACGTACTGGTACGTACGAAACGTGTCCACCCCACCAGCTGCAAATAAAAAGATATATATGCTTCCTTTTGTCTTTAAGCACTTGCTTGATGATCATGATCAAAGTGTCAAATTCATCATAAAGAAACTAGAAAACAAGTTCGGCTCGTACAATTGTATCAAGTGTCAAAGGGTGGGAATGTGGTTACTTGTATTTCCTTTCTCTATTATCTTTAGTATAATAAGCAGACAATTTATAATTTCACATTGATTTTTAAAAGTACAAATTAGAATTGATAATTTTAATTTAAAAATGCTAAACAATTTATATTTGGACTGACTATTGGATACCAAATCATCCACCTCCTGTTACGAACTATAGCGGTTGTAAGTTGGAAAAGGTATCTCAACTTATTACGAATGGAATATGGAATTTAAACGTCATTAATACGTGTTTTAATAATGATATATGCAGTGCCATTCTCAGCATTAACCTTAATGCTAACCATGAGGATAAAGCCATCTGGACCTTGACTAAATCTGGTAATTTCTCTCTCAAATCTATGTATAACTACTTAAGGAATAATGTAGTTTACACTACACAAAACCAGATGGACTGGTTATTTATATGGAATATGAATACAATTCCTCGGATTAAACTATGAAAATGTTGCACTAATAGCTTACCGGTAAAAGTTAAAATTGGTAAATTTATTGGCAATAATTACTCCTGTGTTAACTGTAATGAGGATGAGATTCTAGACCATGTAATGCTGCATTGCACTTTTGCGAAAGCCATTTGGTTTCACTTCCAAGTTAGAACGGATCATATCACTACTACAATTCAGTGGACTCAACAATGGAAACCTCTTGAGGAAGATACTACAAATCTATATGCTAAAATACTATGGTTTATTTGGAAAGCAAGATGTGAGAACTGCTTTACAACGAATAAGCAAAATCCCTTACAAATGATAGAGAGAAGAAACAATACTACGACCACACCTCTCAAGAATGAGTCCAGTATTACCACTAAATGCAAGGAAAAAACGAATATTCAAACATGGAGACCTCCATCGACACCATATATAAAGATCAACGCGGAATTGGATGCATTCTCCGAGATGCAGAGGCAAACTATATCATAGCGTCAGCAGATACTGTACGAGGGCAACATGCGGAAGAATGTGAAAGCTTAGCCATTTTATCAAGTCTTTTATGGGCTATTCAACTACAAATCTCTTATGTACACTTAGAAAGCGATAATCAAGCATTAATCCTATCTTTCAATGGCAATGGAGGAAGTCTTCACTGGCAATCACAAAGAATCATCCAACAGATTAAAGACATCAATGACAAGTTCACAGGAATAATCTTCTCCCATGTGTCTAGAAATTGCAATACTCATGCAGATGCTTTAGCTAAATGGAGTCGTACACATTGTCATAAGAAATTTGGAATGATGTTCCCTCCTTTATTTCTGATGTTTAGTCGGTGTAATTGACGCTTTTTTTTAATGGTTTTTCTCTTCATAAAAAAAATGGAATATGTTAGAGGACACGGTCCCACTCCACTCGGCCATACCACATGGACCGAGTGGATCCGATTGTATTTCAATATATTAGGAAATCTTGTATCTATCAAATAAGCATTAGTTAGTTTTGTATTTATCAACTCATGTACTATTATAAATAGGCAACCCATGTAACACTTATCAATACAATAACAGAAAGCATTAATCTGTAATCTCTATATTCTTCAAAGCTTTCGGTTTCTCCCTCTCCCTCTCGTTCATCTCTCTCGGTTTACTCAACCATAACAAAGAGGTTCAAGCCTCTTCACATGGTATAAGAGCCGTTTTTTTTAACGAACAATGACTTCCGCTGAAACTTCTGAAACAGTTCAAACTTCTACTCATATCTCTGGTGGCCCGTTTGATGTTCATCACCCGGATTCTCCTACCACCATTGTTATCACGCCTCTCCTCACAGGCGATAATTACTCCTCATGGTCTCGAGGAGTGATCAAATCTCTACGAGCCAAAGATAAGTTAGGATTCTTGATGGGACGATTTCTAAACCCACCGATCCTAACGAATTACATCTTTGGGGACGATGTAATGACTTGGTTTCTAGTTGGCTTGTCAATTCAGTTGACCCATCTTTACGTTCTTCTATCCTTTACGATGACAATGCTTCTGATGTATGGAAGAACCTTTATGATAGGTTTCATCAAACCAATGCTCCAAAAGTGTTCCAACTTAAGAGAGCAATTTCTAATCTCAAACAAGAGGGTTGTGATGTTTCAACCTACTTCACTAATCTTAAAGCACTCCAAGATGAACTCAATTCCTTGATGACTACTGAACCATGTATTTGCGGACATGGGCGCTCTTTGATTGATCGTACCAATCAAGATAGAGCGATGAAATTTCTTCAAGGTCTTCATGACCGGTTTTCGGCTATTCGTAGCCAGATTTTACTCATGGAACCGTTTCCATCGATTCTTCGAATCCACTCACTTGTCAAGCAAGAAGAGGTTCAACAAAACCTTCTCAATCCTGTGCAAACAATGAACGAAGCTGCTGCCCTAGCTATTGGATCAAACGAGAATCACTCCAACCGTTTTGATCGACCCGATCAATCTCGTTCTAAACGTCCTCGACCATTCTGTGACAATTGCAAAACACATGGTCATCATATCTCAACATGCTATCAAATCCATGGCTTTCCTCCTCATTACAATCAACGAAGTCGACCACGTACTCGTTCGGATCCCATGACAACTTCGGTTGGTGATTCCAACCCACAAGGGGTGCCTACAGCGACATCACTTACAGCTGAACTATCTCAACATGCTATCAAATCCATGGCTTTCCTCCTCATTACAATCAACGAAGTCGACCACATACTCGTTCGGATCCCATGGCAACTTCGGTTGGTGATTCCAACCCACAAGGGGTGCCTACAGCGACATCACTTACAGCTGAACAGTACCAATCTGTTTTAGCTCTTTTGGAGCAGTCCAAGCAACCTTCTAAGACGGCTTCTACAGGCACCACGACTCACCACATTAATCTCACGGGTAAGCCCTTCCTCTCATTCGGTCCTACTCCTTGGGTTATTGATTCGGGAGTCGCGAAACACATATGTTCATCTCTCTCCCGTTTCTCTAATTACTCGGTTGCTCCGCCGGACTATTATGTTCGACTTCCCGATGGTACTCGGGTTCGCGTACTTCACATTGGTTCAGTATACTTTTCCGACACCTTTTATTGACATGATGTCCTTCATATTCCATCCTTTAAATTTAATCTTCTTTCTATTTCTCAAATCTCAAAATCCCTTAGTTGTACAATCTTGTTTGATCTTGATTTGTGTCTTTTTCAGGACAAAGCAACGAAGAAGAGGATTGGGCATGGTAGTCTTCACGAAGATCTATACTTCCTTCGCACGGAGCGTCCTATTTGTTCAGTTACTAGTTTAGTTAAAAAGAGTCCTAGTAGTAGTTCTTATGAGATTTGGCATTGGCGTCTTGGTCATCCTTTTCTGTCTCGTTTTAAGTATTTCAATTCTAAACTTTCTTGTATGAATTTTAATTTTATCTCGAATAAAGTACCGTGCGATATTTGCCCTTTATCTAAACAATGCCGTTTGTCGTTTCCTTCCCGTATTTCTACTTCTTCTAAATTATTTGAATTGGTTCATATGGACATATGGGGACCTTTTCCCGTTCCTTCCAAATCTGGATGTCGTTTTTTTTCTAACCATAGTTGACGACTTCTCTCGTTGTACATGGTTATACCTTATGAGTTCTAAATCCGAAGCACCTCAATTAATTATAATTTTTTTTAGTTACGTCTCCAATCACTTTCAATCAACAATCCAAACCATCCGTTCTGACAATGGATCGGAATTCACAAACCATAAACTAGAACAATGGTTCAACGAAAAAGGTATCCTCCATCAACGTAGTTGTACGTATACACCACAACAAAATGGTGTGGTTGAACGTAAGCATCGCCATATTCTCGAAGTAGCACGTTCCTTACGTTTACAAGCTCACCTTCCACTCTCTTTTTGGGGGGAATGTGTTTTGACTGCAATTTATCTCATAAACAAATTACCTACGCCAATCCTTCGCGGCTTATCTCCCCATGAAGTGTTGTTAGGATCCCCTCCGGATCTCTCTCATCTTCGTGTTTTCGGTTGCCTATGCTATGCTAGAATACCTCTAGTCAAAACTAAAATGGACCCTCGAGCTTCTGCCGGTATCTTCGTCGGTTACCCTAAAGATCAAAAAGGTTACCGTATTTATGATATCACCCCTCGACGAATATTTACTTCACGAGATGTGATCTTCCATGAGGATTGTTTTCCAATGGCGACGCAAGACTCGGTACAGTCATTACCAATTGACGTCCCACGTCCATTCCTTTCTATCTCGGATAATGAGACTTTCGATTATCCATTGTCTTCGCAACAGTCACGATCGACTAACCCCAACTTGGCCAGTCACAATGCTCCACTGTTGATTCCATCAGAGGGAGCGCCTCCAGATAATGGCCTCACGACCCACTCACATCGTGGGCCTATACCGGGGGCGCCTCCAGCAAACCGTTTGATGTAGATTGTTGCGGAAGCGTAAAAGTAATGAAATCCACCATTGTTAATAAACTAAACTAACGAAATAAAACTGATAAAATAACGATAAACAATAAACTTGATTAATAATAAACTTGGTTGATAATATTCTCTGATCTGGTTCACAAAGACAGACTAGACTTCTCTTATATAGAGATTGTACTTTCCTAGATAGACTCAAATAAGGAAATAAGATAACTACTAATAATACTTTCCTTGATTGCTAAGACTCATAATTATGGAAACCCTAAATACTTAATTATAGAAACTACGCTAATGTAGCTTCTTGACCGTGAGGCCCACTATCACCATGGCCGTGAAGCCCAATAGGAAGATGGTCTCCATCATACTCCCCCGCTGCGGAACAACTTGCCCCCAAGTTGGTGTTGTCATAAAGCGGATCGTCCAAGTAATGAGGATATATATCAGCGATGTTGAAGGTAACTTCGGCGACGAGTTTGAAGGCAATCCTTAGTTCCCACTTTTCACGAAAATTGCCGAAAATCCGAAGAAGAAAAATATTGACAATATCACCAATTATAATGTGAAACATATATTGCCAAGATACTCGCAAAAGCAATACCAACGTAGATACGTCTAGTAAATTGCGACATCGCCCGTCGTCTTTTAGTTTGACGAAAGAGGTCACATATACAACCTGTCTTGTTCTTGGAAAAACAATGGATGGCCATGAAGATTGGTTTGTATGATTCTTTGAAGTTGAAAGCCATGAAGAAATCAATGGAGGAGAAAGAATTTTATAATTTGACACAACTAATTCGTCTCCCGGAATCATATATGGATCAAACAACTTATTCGAGCTTGTGTTAGTCAGTTGAATTTCTTCTTCTCGATCTGTCTCATCGAAATTTTCTTCCTCCATTATTGAAAAACTAGGATTTTTTTTTATCAAAAACCTCTCCTTCAATAATATTGACCATGGTAGTCGAAGGAATTTCGGATAATAATTTGTTCGATTGGATTTGAGATTCTATAAAAGATAAGTATTCATGTAAAGGGAGAAAAGCATATTGAAAAATACTTTTCACTGTATCCCAATCATCAATGAACGATTTTCCTTGATTAATAAGTCTCCATTGCATCTCGTTGAAGTTTCCAAAGACTCTTGGAGACAAGTGTTGTTCAAGAATAAAAACCTTATCTTCATCACGAACCTCTTGATTTACAAACCAATCCTCCATCTGTTGAATCCAAAAATCTATATGATATTGACAATCAAACATAGGGATTTTGGAAACGACATTAATTTTGTTTTGATCTTTTCGATCAATATAGAGTTGTTGTGCATCTCTAAAAGGATCCCAACTTAAACGTGGAAGATTTTTCCAACATTCAAGATGAGAAGTATCTAAAAAAAATTATATGTTCCCCGATTCTCGAGGCTCTGAATACCAGCTGATGTAGATTGTTGCGGAAGCGTAAAAGTAATGAAATCCACCATTGTTAATAAACTAAACTAACGAAATAAAACTGATAAAATAACGAGAAATAATAAACTTGATTAATAACTTGATTAATAATAAACTTGGTTGATAATATTCTCTGATCTGGTTCACAAAGACAGACTAGACTTCTCTTATATAGAGATTGTACTTTCCTAGATAGACTCAAATAAGGAAATATGATAACTACTAATAATACTTTCCTTGATTGCTAAGACTCATAATTATGGAAACCCTAAATACTTAATTATAGAAACTACGCTAATGTAGCTTCTTGACCGTGAGGCCCACTATCACCATGGCCGTGAGGCCCAATAGGAAGATGGTCTCCATCACCGTTCTGTTGCAAATCCTTCTGGGGTGCCTTCAGAACACCCCATGACAGAACCCACTTCGTCCTCTGAACCTTCCACGGACGCGCTTCCAGCAACCCCTTTAGTCACAAACTCAGCTGGGGTGCCTTTAGAACAACCCGTACCCGAATCATCTTCGTCTGACCCTCTGGTTATTCCCACCAGTCCTGTACCAGGGCGTCCTCCTAGAGATCGGAGACCCCCTGCCCATCTTAAAGACTATGTCTGTTCGACAACCAATCCGGTTGCATATCCTCTTGAGAGATATTTTTCTATTAATTCATTCTTTCCCTCTCATTAATCCTTCCTTTCTTCGGTTCTCACCACAACCGAACCCACGTCTTTTAAGCAAGCTATGAAATCCCCCCACTGGAGGGAGGCAATGAAACAAGAAACCATGGCCTTGGAAACCAATAACACTTGGTCTATTACTCCACTCCCACTGGGAAAACGCCCCCTTGGATGCAAATGGGTATATAAAGTAAAATTTAAATCTGACGGGTTAGTTGAGCGTTACAAAGCTCGCCTAGTAGCTAAAGGCTACACTCAGATTGAGGGATTGGACTACACCGATACATTCGCTCCGGTAGCCAAATTGGTCACCGTAAGAGTTCTCCTTTCCATTGCGGCCATTAAGGACTGGCCACTTCATCAACTTGACGTCAATAACGCCTTCCTTCAAGGCGACCTGAATGAGGAAGTATATATGAAACTTCCACCCGGTTTTTCACCTGAGGGGGAGTCAAAAGTCTGTCGTCTCCAAAAATCTTTATATGGCCTTAAACAGGCATCTCGACAATGGTTTTCAAAATTCTCATCTGTCCTTCTCACTAAAGGCTTCACTCAATCTAAAAGTGATTACTCCCTCTTCACTTACAATTCACGGTCTACTCAAATTTTCGTCCTAGTATACGTTGACGACATTGTCATCACAGGTAACGATGAGATTGCAATTTCCAACCTGAAAATATTCCTCGACAACACCTTTTCTCTCAAAGACCTAGGCCGCCTACAATATTTTCTCGGCATAGAAGTCTCCCGTTCTAAACAAGGAATATTTTTATGTCAACGCAAGTACGCTCTTGACATTCTCAAAGACTCGGGCCTCACAACTTCTCGCCCCTCTGACTTCCCAATGGAGCAAAAACTCCGCCTAAGTCCATCTGATGGAGAGCCTTTGGCTGACCCATCTGTCTATCGTCGTCTCATCGGTCGTCTCCTTTACTTAACTGTCACACGACCAGATATCACATTTGTAGTAAACAATCTAAGTCAGTTTATGCAAACACCCAGTTCGCTTCACTTAGAAGCAGCACATCGAGTCCTGCGATATCTAAAAGGATCCCTAGATAAAGGAATTTTCCTATCGGCACACAGCTCCCTCGAAATCACAGGTTACTGTGACTCGGACTGGGCTGGATGCCCCACCACTCGTCGGTCTACAACCGGATATTTGACAATGTTGGGTTCAAGCCCACTATCCTGGAAATCAAAAAAGCAACCTACAGTTGCTAAGTCATCAGCAGAGGCAGAATATCGGGCTCTTGCTATTCTTACATGTGAGCTTCAGTGGCTCAAATACCTTCTACTCGATTTTGGTATAGATCACAAGAACCCGATGACAGTATACTGTGACAATCGGGCAGCGCTTCACATCGCCGAAAATCCTGTCTTCCACGAACGTACAAAACACATAGAGATAGATTGCCATATCGTCCGTGAGAAGATCAAAGACAACGTCATTGCCACACGCTTCACTTCTACAGACAATCAGTTAGCGGAACGCTTCACTTCTACAGACAATCAGTTAGCGGACATTTTTACAAAGCCCCTTGGAGCAGAGCCGTTCAAGAACATCATTGGCAAGTTAGGCGTTACTTCCATCCACGCTCTACCTTGAGGGGGAGTGTTAGAGGACACGGTCCCACTCCACTCGGCCATACCACATGGACCGAGTGGATCCGATTGTATTTCAATATATTAGGAAATCTTGTATCTATCAAATAAGCATTAGTTAGTTTTGTATTTATCAACTCATGTACTATTATAAATAGGCAACCCATGTAACACTTATCAATACAATAACAGAAAGCATTAATCTGTAATCTCTATATTCTTCAAAGCTTTCGGTTTCTCCCTCTCCCTCTCCCTCTCGTTCATCTCTCTCGGTTTACTCAACCATAACAAAGAGGTTCAAGCCTCTTCACAGAATAAAGATAATGTGACCGACCGCCTTCAATGAGAATAGACTAGACACAGAAACCATTTGACTAATTTGAGTTGACTGTGTTATTTTTGCTTACTAGTAGTCTCTCCCAAATTTTGGATCATTCATCACTTCTCCTCCCAAATGATCTAAACTTCTCTGCCCCTGTCATGGCTTGCTCGACTCTATACTAGCTCTTATGAATCTTAGCCCTAACACTTATTTAACCAAGTTTGTCATTGACATGTCAAATTGTCAAATAACTTTTAATAGTACTAAACTAACTATACAATTTTTTGTCCGGGTCAATTCTTATTTAGTCCCTAATTTATGAGAAATTAAAACGATCATTATATTTGTCTACAATTTTACAAGATTGTTATTCTGTTTGCCAATTTTAATAGTCAAATATTTCGTTCTCTTTTTATCATTTCTGGGTAGCACCTTGTCATAGTCCACAAGATCATGGGAGAATTGTAATTAGAAAATCATGAGAATGAAATCATTTTCTCTCTAGATACCAAGGCGTACAAAAGGTTCACAAATTATGCAGACTAGTCTATAGTTTGGGTTTTCGAAAATATGCCATTTCATGGCAATTAGGGCTTTCTATGATTCAATTCCAATTTTCAAATTGGAAGAGACTAGATTAGATTTTATAAAATGTTGCAGATGACTTGAACTATTTACTTTAATATTAGCTAAAGTCACCTGGATTCTATTTGGTAAGGTAATGGAATAATGATTGATACTATATAAATTATGATCTGAAGTCTTTTATTTCCAATGGAATATTGATGGTTGAAGAAAAAAATATCTTGGGTGCTAAGAAAGGGGAAATCAAGATGCAAGTACAATTCAAACCCTATACCTCTCACCTCACTAACCTCCAACCAATTCAAAGCAATATTTCTCTTTTTGAGTATACATAATAATCCCACATAGTTTGTCCATGCTTTAGTAAGCATTGAGGGTTATTCGAGTGTGCTCGTGGAGTCTTGGTAGGCAACAAAACTCCCAACCCGTTTGACTTGAGTTTGTCTGTCAAAAGCAGAGACAATGTCGATTACTTGGGTCATTATTATATTCATTTGATTCCAACTAATGCATATTGAAGCAAATGTGGTGCAATCTTGTTCTATGGATATTAAGAAAGGTTATTTTAATTCCAAGATATGAGGCCTATTATCTATATACCTATCTGTCTTTACAAAGATCTATCTTCCATGACGAAAGTTTCTAAGATTTTCTTCCTTATCAGTAAACACTAGTAGTACTACAAACAAGTAATCCAGCTTCAAGCCTCCTCTGCTTATTCATCCTTGCTATAAATTCTTCAATCCTTTTGTTTAGTTCCTCGGCCGACAAACCCTTTTCTTCCTCTTCTTCTCTTTCTAATACCAATACTTTCTCCTCTTCTTCTTCAACTTCTTTTTCTTGTTGTTCTTCCTCTTCTTCTTCCTTTTTAACTACTTCTTCAATTACCATCTGCACATTCTCTTCAACCAAAGATGACTCCAATTTCACCTCCTTTTCCTTCTCAATTACTTGATCATAATTGGGGATTGTGATATGGGTTTTGTTCCTCTTTATGCATTCGTCATAAACTTCAATATCGGGCGATGATTTCGAAACGATGAACTTGGATTCGCCAATGAGGAAGACTATAATGATGTTGCAAATTATAAACAAACTCTTTGGGTTGAACATAAGAGCCTTCATATGTGGGAGGGAAACAAAGAGAAAAACATTAATGGAAGACCATAGAGAGGGGACCCAAGTATGACTATAATAAAAACTTAACAAGCTACAAATTATAGCTAAGAAAGAATAGAAAACCAAATTGTTAAGGAAGTGATTCTTCTTGTACTTGTTCATGGCTTTAAGCTTTTGTATAATGAAATTTTGAAAGGATGGGTAAGATGAAGAAGTTTGTATATTGGTTTAGGAAGGAAAACTTATATAGTGGTGGTGAAGACATTGAAACATTGAGCACATGCTGTTATCTTTTCATTATTTTTAATGGCAGAATATCTTTTTTGAAAAAGCTTTGGAGGATTCATTGGTGTTAATTTGATTGATTGCTTTTTGGGTTCCCTCTAGATTCTAATGGCTGAGTTGATGGTTTTGAATTGGCTCCATTTGGAATAGTAACTGTGGTAAATTCATAGTAACTCTTCATTCTAAATTTGTACATGGAAGTACTTGAAATTCTAACTTCACCTATCAAAATCTTGTCAATAATAGATTGTCTAAACAACAAACTTTATATACTTTACCTTTTGAAAAACTCGTCACAAGAATCATATAATCAATCTTGATTTATTTATGTATCGTGGCAGGTAGCTATAGAAAACCCATATAAGTAATACCACTATTACCACGTCACAAGTTTTTGTTCAACCTTTTGACGTCAATAGAAACAAAGAAAAGTAAGAGAAAGTGTAGGTAAAAGTTACTTGCCATACTTTGGCTTCAATTTTGTTTTGGGTGCTTTGCTTTTCATCACGTATAATTGAAGTGGTAGGTAACAAGTACTTTCAAAGGAGAAAATGAAAAGTTTAACAACCATAAAGAAACTAATTTTATTTTAGCTAATCAAGCTAGTTAGCTAAGAGGGTATTTTAGTGAAAAAATGGGTAAACAAAAAAGAATATTTTGGTCATTTCATATACTCCCAAATCCCAAAAGTATAGCTGGGATATTTTGGTGAATAGTCATCTCTATTAAACAAATTTATTTTACTTTAATCAATGCATAAGTAATAGATGTCAAAATCTTTTCATTTGTTGAACATTTAGTGCCAAGTGAGCTGTGACCATAATCTATCAAAATATTGTTTGTTTCCTAGAGAACTAATGTCAGAACACAAGATTACAATTTCCTATATAATTAATTACTATTAGTTGTAAGAGAAATATCAAGGATAATTATTCATGTGTCTAGTGCTTATTTTGAGACAACAAAGAACAAATATATTTTCGGTAAACCAATGTGTTAAGATAAGATATGTAAGATATAGTATCCTTTCCAAAACAATGTAATAAGTAGTGAAAAGAATTGGGTGTCTTCTAATATTTAGGTATGTGATTAGAAAAATAGGCTTAATTTATTAGGTGACTGATAATATATTGATTAAAGAGTGTCATGATGGCACATCCTACAGAGTTATGGAGAACGAAGAGAAGGGATAAAGAAAAGAAAAGCTATGTTCTTTCGTTCACACCAAACGCTCCACCAAATAACGAAAGGTAAGGCTTGCAGTGACAAAAACACGCATAGGTCCAGACTTGCAAAGGGGTATCTGATAATGAGGAAAATCTTGTAAAAAATTGACTGAAAAGTCTCATAACAAGTGGATGATTGAACAATGTACGAGGATATGCTTCGCCAATTTGTCTGTTCTTCTGCACACGAAACACCTATCTGTTCACCCTAGGCGTCCCCGCTTCATGAGACAGTCGATGGTCTAGATTTTCTGTTGATTTGTTGACCAAGTAAAGAACGAGACTTTTCTTGGAATGAGAATGGTACTTTTGGAATTTCATTTACTTCGTCGACTTCCTACAATAAATTATAGATAGATCTGACCGAGTAGCGTTTAACTTGTCACCACGCCAAACCCTAGAGTCTGGTTTTGAAGAGAGTATCGATGGTTCACCGATTTGACAAAAAACTCGATAATAAGTGGGACTTCTGTATCCTTTAAAAGATCTAGAAAAGTTCATATTCCAGTCAAAAGACACATTATTGGTAACCACCCGACTAGCTCGAAAAAAATCTTTAATTAGCAATAGGCCACACACATGATAGGAGTTTAACAACCATGGTTGGTTATATTATTAAGATGTGCTAAAAGTGGAGGGTAGGAGATTGTAACACTGTAGTGATTAGTGAGAACAACTTGTAATAGCTGCCTAATTTGATTTTATATTGTGCAGGCAGGTTAAATGAATGGACATCTACTTATTGTTAAAAGTGAGAAAAGATTTGGATTCTTCTATAAAGCCAAAGGGTATCAACATCTTAAAATTCAGATTTGAGAGAGAAAGAGAGGAGTGATATATTGTTGGGAAGGCATGACTACTAGAGTTTGGTTTTGGGGAGTAGGAAACTTCTGAGAAATTCCATGAAATGAAGGGTGGTGAGAGCAAAACAAGATTTTAATGCCCTAATTTCAAAGTATTAAAGATGATGCCTAGTTTTTTTTTGCTGAAGTAAGATGTGGCCTAGTTGGTTGAATCAAATATCCTCCATCTTTCTAGTGAAAGATTTGATGCTTGCCTTAAATATTTCTTTTTGGCATAAAACCACATAATTTGATTTGGAATCTCCCTTGTATCAGATACTTGATCTTATTAGCTAAGCACTTTGTGATTAAACATGTTTTACTCCATCTAAAATTAGGAATGAACCAAGGGAATTTTTTTGAGGAAGGATTCCATCCCTAAACTTATCGCACAACCAAGGGAATTTTGGCAAATGTTATTTTCGTAAGTTGACATATTAAATAGTGAGAAGTTTTATAAGTGTTGCCTAAAGTTGTTAAAGAGAATGTGTTTTTCACTCGAGACTTGGTTAAAATAAATTGACCCCGTATGATCAGAGGCAACGCCCATCTTTCTTCTTTTTCGCAAAAGGTCGTCCACCGACAATTTCCAACCTACGACCTTCCTCCTTCTCTCTACTCTATCTCTCTCTCTCTCGTTTATCTCTGGGGAAGGGAAGGAGCCCCTTCGCCGCAAACGTCTGATTCCAGATAAAACCAAAATCAGGAAAAGAAGAAGAAAGATTTTGTTTTTTTAGTTAAAGTTGTTGGCAGGGGATCTAACTATAGCCGCCTCCCCTATGGTATGCATTTCAAAATTAATTGCCCAAACAAAATATGACACACTCTTGATTTACACATATAACAAATTGGATTGTAATTCTAGACGAGTTCCTGAAGGTATGGGTGGAAACAACTATACCTACAACAAGAACCATAAATATTTTCATCAGGTTTGTTGCTCCTTTTGCCATCATTTGGAGCCTTTGGTACGAGAGAAATAGAAGAATTTTTGAGGACGAGGACAAATCCGCTTCAAATGTTATCATTTCCATCAAAGGATTTATGCACTATTGGAGTGTTAATGATCCTTGGATCTCTTCCACCATTTTTTCGGATTGGATTTTCAATTGGGATGCAGTATCTTATGTAATTTTCATTCTTTTTTTAGTGTTTTCCATTTTCCTTTGTAATTACAACCTTAGCAATTCTTGAATTACAACCTTTTTCCAAAAAATAGGTGGAAACAGCTCAATGTTGTAGCATCCATCCTCACCATTCACTGCTTTGCATATTCAAGTTTTCGGTTGAGAGAATTTCAGATTAATAAACACATTTCACTATTTTTAACCTCAATACGTCCCAATTAATGCACAATTATATGTCAAATTCATGAGTTTTTCTTTCACAAAAAGTTTTATTTATATATTTTATTACAATAATAATTTGATTTTAGAACGCTAAAGTGTGTCACATATCTTCCATTTTTTCAGAAAACACTTGCAACAATTTGTAATAATCATGGTGTTGAAAATCACACCGAAAACAATACATAAGTCATTAGCCATCAAGAAAACAATTACAACAATTATTTGTGTTTATTGATTTTTTTAATTTTGTGCATCTTCTATTTGGTGCGGTTATAACTTTTGCATCATCTTTGTCATTCTTTAGTCTCCCTCTTAAGATTAAATTCTAGATCCGCCACTGGTTGTCGGACTAAAATTGTCGGTCGGCAATCTTTTGTCAGACAAGAAGGAAGACTGGATTGCTTTCAAGACCACATAGTCTCTAACCATTTGTTGGATTGTCTTTAGCAAGATTGCATTTAACAACTTTGGGTGCCTATAAAATCTCCTTTATATAATGAGTCCTTCTAAGCAGTAAATACTTGCCTTATATGAAAGGGTATCCGCAAATGACAAAAAATATTGGTGGAACACGGAAATTAGAATTAGAGAAGAGAAAGATAATAAAACAACGAAGGATCAAACCAAATCAATTTTATTATTATAAAGAGATTGTCATTTGTTCATATCACTTTCTCCCTTGATAGTTCAAGACATTTACATTTTTTTTTTTCTTTTGTACCTAATAATGCTTTTCTAACCAAAGAGATAACTTTAAAAAGTAACACAGGAAAAGGGATTACTAAAATATGTAACTAGGAAGTACAAACTACAAAGTACAACAACACCCTCTCATCAAAAAAAAAAGTACAACAACACAAAAGTTGAACATTGTTTTCTTGAGTACTACTCCTCTTGCTCCCCCTGCAATTAACATTCACAAAACCCCATTTAAGCTAATATTACTTTATTTCCAAGCATTTTTAAATTTAATACTAATATATTTGTCTAATTAAAGTATTCCTAGATTAACCAAAACATGGGCTTATATCAAGTTGGGGGTTTTATGAGTAGTTCTGGTTTCGTAGTCTGTCTATGATTCTTTTGCATGGCTTGTTCAAGATTGTTTATGTTGTCCTTTAGGGCATCTATCAACATTTCATGTTGTTTTATGGCAGTTACGTACATATTCCACAACGGAAGAATTGCATCACTAGGTCGATGTACTTATGCAACCCATCAATCAACCTATAATGGCCACCTAGATTGCACCTAGTATGGTCACAAATGATTCACCATTTAACGGGGCGAAAGCAGAGGAACTCACATTCTTAGGTTTAATCAACTCCATAAGCTTCTTCTTGCTTTTGGGAGATGACTTGTTCTCTTTAGTTTCCGAAGTTGCACGATATTGCCTCAATTTCTCTCTCACAAACTTGTCGTAGATGAAAGCTGCCCCTCTCAACTGTGGAAGCACCAACCACGCCACAAAAACTAGCTTTATATCGTACCATATTGGTATCCTTGATTGAAAAAAACACAAATTCAGACTCAGAATTATAAAGAATGGTCTATATGTAACTCTTTCGAAAACAAAGAAACTGAAATTATATATGCAATGGGGTTTGACTTTTTATTAGATGTGTGTATTTGATCTAATAACATAAGATAATGAAGTCGTACCAAGTCAAAATAGGTTCCAAGACCATCTCTGTGAGTGTAAGAAATGAATAAAGAATCCAGTATGCCAACCATTGTTCGTCGTCGACCTTCGTAGTGGTCTCTATTGCCTGAATTGATGCATATCTAATGCCAAAGAGAACAAGAAAAGCAAGTGATCGTTGATAAAGATTCAATTTAGAAGGTAGAAGCAGCCTATAAGCTTGAGAAGTACAAAAAATCCGAAAAAAAATAAAAATAAAAAGTTAACTCACAGAGGGTACAAGAGCATCATCACTGGCCTGCATATAGAGTTTAAACTTTGAGAAATAAATAAACATATTGAGTATATAAACTTGGGAACAAGAAAAATAAGACAAAGACACTAGGTAGAAGAAATCTTATGTAGTTTGTTGTGATTCGTGCTTCTAATTATTTTTTACCACTGAATTGCAAATCACAACAAGCTACATAAGATTTCTGCCAGAATCTCAGTCTGATTGTGATTCGGGGCTTACCCAGCTAAGGAGTGAAGATAGGCGAGAGTAGTCCATAACCGACCCATATGTTGGCGATTTATGTGAAAGAAATTAAAATGATAATAACAGAGAACTCAGTTAGCTGTTTTTGGAACAAGTATATGGAGGATTTAAGGAGAGAGGAAATGAGAGGGAGAGTATAAGAGAAGGGAAGATGAGAAGTTGATAATGGAATAGCCAAAAATATGTTCTACTAAAAATCCCAAACCACACTATCTCTTAACTCCTCAATATACTAAACAAATGACCAAACGGCACGCTTCCTTTCCTCATTCTCTTCTTTTTAAAATATGAATGGGGGGTGACAAATGTGAATGTTTTAGTTGAGTAGATAAGTTGGTCCCTAATTCAACCGACTTGCTTACATCAAGGTAGGTTTAGATGTGATTCATTGGTAACACATATACCAATCCCAATATTGCAGGTGGAAGTAGACTATTTATTTCTTTATTTTAGTCTCACCTAGAATGAAGATTTCATAGAATAAGGTGAGAGGGGTTATGAGTCGAAAATGGAAGCAATCGTAGATCGAGAGCCAAAAAATCCATCAATAGAGAGAAAGAAAGTTGATTCGAAAATGAAAACATTGATTTTCTGTAGATTTGGTGTAGGCTTTGATTTGTAACTTCTTCTAGCATTGTTCGTGAGTAAAGCAGAATAAGCTATTAAGGGTTCGTAAGGATCCCTTCCAACACCATCACACCTATCTGCATATCAAAAGATGTTTAAAACCCAACAAGATATACTAGTTGCACTTACCGGATACGGCAATGAAATCTCTATGAGTTATCCTAGAATAAGTTTTAGAATTACGAGACTTCCACAAACGAAGTTGTAAGATGACTAAAGCAAAGGAACAAGGATATGTATAAAATAGCAATTTTGACACAACCAAATGGATTACCCAAATCCAAATAGTTCATACGCAATAGTATCGACTAATTATTAGAAGATACAACCAAACAATATTGATCTGATGCAAATGCAATAGGCTAGCATACTTCTGTATATAGTTCAATGATAACATAGCTCGACCAAGATGTTGAAACCTTGTTGATTGTACTATAAGAACAAAGTGCAAGATCAAAGTGAAGAACTGAGCAGCTTTATTGAATTAAGAATCTGGCTTATAAATAGGCCAACTACAATTAGATCAGAGAAAATAACAACCCACGTCATCCACTCCATAAAGTGTGGTTACTTGGGAAAGACTAAATCAAATGAAACAGCTAAATCCCTAAAGACTAGGTCTTATTAACAGAAACACTAAAACAGTTAAAGACTAGGACTCAATACCAAACATTAAGCTTCAATATTTCCTCCCTTAAACTGCATTGCATCAAGCAATCAGTTTACTCCCAGGCACTTCACACAGTCCAAGCAAGCTTCTGAATCTTTTAAAGTCATCAAACTTCAATGGCTTCGTCATAACATTAGCTACTTGATTCTTCGAGCTGCAGTAAACTAATTCCACCACACCATCTTTGCAAATGTTACGAAGAAAATGAAATCTAACATCTATGTGCTTGCACCTTCGATGCATGACAGGGTTTTTTGACAACTTTATGGAAGAACTATTGTCACAAAAAATCATTGTGGACTTACCCTGATTGCAGCCAAGTCTTTCAAGAACTCGTCGCATCCATATGCATTGACACGCACAATAAGTTGCTGAGATAAACTCTGCCTCTGTAGTAGATAAAGCAACCACCGGTTGCTTCTTAGATGACCATGCTACTGCACCATTGCTCATCATGGAAACATAACCAGATGTACTCTTTCGATCATTAACATCATTGGCGTAATCACTATCCGAAAAAGCTACCAACTCTTCACCATTAGCAGCATCACAATTATAGTAAATGCCTAAATCCACAGTACCTTTAATATACCTCAAAACTCTTTTTATGACTTGCATATGCAATTCAGTTGGATTCTCCATATATCTACTGACTAAGCTAACAACGAACATGAGATCTGGTCTCGTCACAGTCAAGTACATCAAGCTACCAACCATTTGTTTGTATCGTGTAGCATCCACACGCACCCCGCCTTCATCTTTCAAAACTTTAAAACCAGGAACAATGGGATTCAAAACAGAGTTTGCGTAGTTCATACCAAACTTTTCGAGGATTTCTTGTGCATACTTTCTCTGACTTAAATAAACTCCCTCGTTATTTTGCACAACCTCCACACCTAAGAAATACTTCATCTTCCCCAAATCTGTCATTTCAAACTCCGACATCATTGACGCTTTAAATTCTTCAAACATCTTGGTATCACTTCCTGTAAATATCAAGTCATCGACATAAACACTTACGATTAACAATTTACCATCTCCTTGTAACTTCACGAACAAAGTAAGTTCATTTGGGCATTGTTCAAATCCTGCCTTGCTAAAATATGCCTCAATCTTGCTAAACCAGGCTCTAGGGGCTTGTTTTAGCCCGTAGAGCGCTTTCTTCAGTTTATACACTTTATTCTCTTCCCCATTCTTCACGTACCCTTGAGGTTGTTCTACAAATACATCTTCTTTTAATTCACCGTGCAGGAATGCACTCTTCACATCAAGCTGGTATACAAACCACTTTCTTTGCGCTGCCAAGGCCAAAATCATCCTAATCGTGTCCCATCTTGCAACAGGGGCAAAAACTTCACCATAATCAATGCCTTGTTGTTGTGTGTAGCCTTTTGCTACTAAGCGAGCTTTAAATTTGTCCACTTCTCCTCGTTCATTCAACTTTGTTTTGAAAATCCATTTCACCCCTATCCTTCTTGCTCCATGTGGTAAATCTACAAGCTCCCAAGTGTCGTTCTTCTCAATAGCTATAATCTCCTTATCCATGGACTCTCTCCACTTCAAGTTTTTGCTTGCTTCTTCAAACGTATGTGGATCTTCTCCTGATGAATACAACACCATGTTGAGAGCTTCTTCATTGTCGGATAATCCCTCTCCTGTAACAAAGTCCTCCATCCAGTGCGGGGTTTTTCTGTTTCTGTTCTGAATTGATCCAGAGATCAGTTGAAGAGGTGAAGTTGGCAGGGTTGTGGCATCGCTTGAACTCGTAATTGGTACATCAAGTTCATTGCCTTCAAGTGCCGGCACCATGGTCTCTTCTTCTTGTTCATTATATTCTGCATCCAATTCTTGTTCCTCGTCAATTACTTCATCTTCATCACCCCACTGTAATGGAGCACTTCTTGTTTCTTCTTCACTTCTACTCCAGTCCCATCCCTCTGTTTCTTCAAATATTACATCACGGCTGACCACAATCCTCTTTGTATCTGGATTGTACAATCTGTACCTCTTGGTTTGCTCACTCACACCCAACAAAACAAACTTGAAACTCTTTGGATCCAGCTTTGTTCTCTTCTCATCGGAGACATGAACATTCGCAATGCATCCAAACACTCGAAAGTACTCCACGGATGGTTTAACACCGGACCAAGCCTCTTGAGGTGTGCAATCTACTACTGCTGCAGCTGGACTTCTATTGAGAATATGTACACACCAATTGACAGCTTCTGGCCAGAACTCATTGGGAACCTTCTTCTCCGATAACATGCTTCTTACTAAATTCATGATGGTTCTGTTTTTTCTCTCAGCAACTCCGTTTTGCTGAGGTGTATAGGCAGCAGTCAGTTGCCTCTTGATACCATTTACATCGCAAAAGTCGTTGAATTCTTTGGATGTAAACTCCCCCCTCTATCTGTTCTTAAGCAACAAATTAAATCACCCGACTCCTTTTCCACAAAAGTTTTAAAAGTTTTAAACATGTTAAAAGCCTCTGACTTTGTGGACAAGAAATATACCCAACACTTTCTACTAAAGTCATCAATAAAGGTAATAAAGTACCGCTTACCGCTACTTGATTCTGGAGTCACAGGGCCACATAAGTCTGCGTGAACGAGTTGTAGTTGCTTTGTTGCTCTCCACTGATTTTTTTTAGGAATGGTATCCCTGTGATGCTTCCCTATTAAGCAGTCAGAACGCAATTTTGCCGGAGCTTTGAGGAATGGTAACCCTTTCACCATCTTCTTGTAGTGTAATGTTCTCAACCCTTTGTAGTTGAGATGACCAAATCTGCAATGCCACAACTGAGTTTCATTCTCACAAGTTACTTTAAAACAAGTTGGTTCATTCGAGGACATCGTTGCTAATACTACAAACATCCGGTTTGCAGTCATTGAGGATTCCAAAATCAGTCCTCTTGAAGGATGAAACATCTTACACATGTTGTTTTGAAAGAGAATTGCAAGACCCTTTTCTTGTAGCTGCCTCATTCTCAACAAGTTATTCTTCAATTCTGGAATATAAAATACTCCACTTACTACTTGGTTCATGCCTTTAACGTTCAATCTGATTGTACCCTTCCCCATCACATTCATCCTACTATTGTTTCCTAGTTTCACAGTTTGTCGAAAACCTTCATCTAGATCAGAGAACCAAACTCTATCTCCTGTCATATGATTACTACAACCAGAATCTAAAAACCATACCTCTTCTCTTCTTCCTCGTTGCATCTCAACATGCGCCATGAGAAGCATCTCCTCGCTCTCATCCAATTCAGCATAGTTGGCAACTTTCTCCCATTCTGGACATTCATACTTGAAGTGTCCCAACCTGTGGCATTTGTAGCATTCAACGATGGCTTTATTCATTCTTCCTCGACCTCTTCCTCTACCTCTTCCTCTACCTAGAGAGCCTCCACTTGCTCTACCTCCAAATCTATCATCCTCCCTTGCTCTAAACCTTTGCCCACTAGTGATATTCAGAGCATGCTCCTCTTCATTGTGGCCTCTCATCCTTTGCTCATGGACTAAGAGACTGCTTTGTAGTTCGTCAAGGGATAGTATTTCAAGATTGTTAGACTCCTCGATTGAACACACCACGTAATCAAATTTTGAAACCATTGACCTCAAGATCTTCTCAGTGATAATGTTCTCTTTCATTGTTTCACCGCAACCCTTTATCTTGTTTTCCATAGCCAAAGTACGTGCAAAGTTACCATTGACTGTCTCTCCTTCTTTCATTTGGAGGATCTCAAAATCCCTACGTAAAGCTTGCAATTGTGCTCTTTTCACCCTTGTCGAACCTTGGAATTTTTGTCTCATCGGGTCCCAAATTTGCTTCCTGGTCTCTGTATTAAGAATGGTGTCCAGAACCTCCCGATCGATTGCTTGATATAAGAAGTTTTTGATCTTCAGATCCTTCAACGTCTGCTCTTCGATTGTCTTGCGTTGTTCTGTTGTTGGTACAACTCCAGCTGCTACAGTCAAAATACCATTCTCAATGAGATCCCAATACTCCTTCGAACGAAGAAAATTCTCCATCAGCTTTGCCCAATGATCGTAGTGACCATCGAACCTTGGAATCGTAGGGGTTACAAACCTTCCATTACTGCTTTCTGCCATCTCTCTACTTCCTTTTACTCTTACTCGATTTCTGCTCACACTCACTGTTGTTCTCTCAAATCTTCTCACTATTAGGCCCTTAAAAATGGCTCTGATACCACAGTTGAAACCTTGTTGATTGTACTATAAGAACAAAGTGCAAGATCAAAGTGAAGAACTGAGCAGCTTTATTGAATTAAGAATCTGGCTTATAAATAGGCCAACTACAATTAGATCAGAGAAAATAACAACCCACGTCATCCACTCCATAAAGTGTGGTTACTTGGGGAAAGACTAAATCAAATGAAACAGCTAAATCCCTAAAGACTAGGTCTTATTAACAGAAACACTAAAACAGTTAAAGACTAGGACTCAATACCAAACATTAAGCTTCAATACAAGATGCATAGGTAACTTTATTTCAACAAAAAAAAATGCATAGGTAACTTGATAATGTTTGGTCTTGAACTTTACTGTTTCGAAAAATTAAAAACATCACCGGACAGACTGATGGATTTGAACCTGGTAATTAACTGATTTTAGTGTGCGATGAAGATTCAAGAAAAATCCGATGTGGCTTGTCGTGATTAACACTTCCTATGATTCTGACTCACTCAACCGCCAAGTAGAATTTCTATTCAGAGTTTTTCTTGCTCCCTAGCAATTACTGGACAAATAATAGACATACCCTTATTAAGCAGCAATTTCCATTCAAGTAAAAAGAATTTCATCCTCAATTAGATTTTCTATTTCTTATGCATAGAGAGATAGGGACAGAGGGAGAGAGAGAGAGAGACAGAGGGAGAGAAATCCTTCAGAGAACATCTCACCAACACTAGCCCCTCTTATTCGGTAAGGAAATAATTAGACATCTTTCTCTCATTTAAGACTACTCTGACCGGTTTAACTCTATACCAACAAATCTCCCCACATAGCCCTTCTAGTACATAATTTGTACAATATCCATTTCTAAACTCTAAAAAGTGATTACAAATCAGTCTTATCAACTATAAGTTGTACGATCCATAATTTTTTGGTGTACCCCCCAACCTTATCTTCATCTTGTTGAGTTCTGGACCACATTTTGTTTACATGATAATTTAATTCGATCGATGCAAAATAACAACATTTTATATCCCCACTTAAATACTTTAAATTGATAACCGTACATTTTCATGTGCTTCAAAAATGATGAAGAACAAAATATATTACAAAATAGTAAAGTACCTTCAACAAAAGAAACACTAAAAAAAATGGTTAATTTCGTTTTGACCCCCAATTTGTAATCAACTTACCATTCTGGCTACATAAGTATCTGACAGTTCAATTTGGTCTAAGGGTTTCAGTTTTTTCGGGAGTATTTTTGTGGGCCAAAATGAAATTAATTCTCAAAGTCTTTAAAAACATAATAGCCAACTCGTCTCTCCCTCTCTCCTCAATTTCATCACCTATCTCCTCTACTTCATCTCTTTCTCCACCTCATCAACTTCTTCGACAAAGGTAGTCGACGGACCAAATTTTTCGATGAAGTGAAGGAGATAAGTTATGAAATGGATGAGAGAAGGAGAGATGAGTTGGCTATTATGTTTTAAAGACTTTGAGAATTAATTCCATTTTGCCTCAAGTGTACTTCCGGAAAAATTAAAAAAAACTTGACCATTACAGATCAAATCGAACTGTCGGACATTTATGGGGGGCCAAAACAGTGCATCGGTGACAAATTGGGAGGCAAAACGAAATTAATGCAAAAAATCTTACAAATCAAAAGGATTATTTTTCCGCCCACCAATTTCTCTCCTACCCAGAATTATTCTGAATAAAGCCAGTTCGTAAATATTGGGCAGAAATATCACTTTTCTTTTCATTGCTATATTAAAGGTTAAAACTCTTTAAAAACAAGGAGGCCCACGAATTCATGGGGACGGTGTACCTAATAGAAAAAGCAAATAATAATAAAGTGAAATAATAGTTCCCTGTTTTTACAGTCTGACTCGTAGAACCCTAATAAAGTTATGGCCGGTGGGAAAGTAGTCCAGTCCATTGGATTCGTCGTTATCGGAAACCCGACTCAGTAACAACCGCGTCCAATTGGCTATTAGACATGGTCTAGACTCGAAATCCGAGTCTCTTTGATATCTAACTTCATGCTTGTTGAATGTGGTCTTCGGGTTTGTACTTGCAACTAAGATGATTTTGTTTAATAGCCAGCATCTCATATCTTCGTAGGTCTCTCAAACTAGTTAATTATCATTAATTTTGTGAGATGTTGTAAAAAAAATTCGAGAAAACAAAAACATTTTTACTTATCTGAGAGAGACGTACCTTGTTTCAACAATATTTTTAATGGTTTGACTTGACGTATAGTTAATCTTTGATGGACCGTTAACCCGACATAGTTGGTGTTCATAGTCCATAGACAAGTTTTTGCATTACTACGTTTTTAACATCCATTATTCCGAGTCCCTCTGGTAACTCTTATATGCAGTTAAATCTGCTATCCCGTCGGACTTGCCCGATGAATCTAGTGTTCGACGGGTACTATGTCAGATCAGTTTCCCACCCCCAAGTCGTAAAAAGTTTTTATGAATAGATAGAGAGGGTCAAATGTCACACTTAAATCCAATGGTTATTATAACACATAGTGACATTGAGAAGCATAAGCTCTTGTTGGACAATATCAAATCCTAGTTATAATAATAAAACACAAGTATACCTCAAAGAGTGACCCATTCTTTCCTTATCTCTTTGCCGTCCTTCTTAAGCCAACATAAAAAAAAGAACAACCTAAAACTCTCTCTCTCTTCTCTGCATTTCCCCCCTTTCATCTCTGCAACTTAGAAAGAGAAAAAACTGAAAGAAAGTAGTAATGAAGAATCTATACCACAAGAACAAAGACAAAGGTAAAGTATACCCATCTCCTTCTTTTACACCAATACCAATTCAAGATCCTTTATCTGTATTGAATCTCCTTCCAGTTGCTATTCTTGCTTTAGCTTCTATTCTTTCATTAGAAGATCGTGAGGTTTTAGGTTACTTAATTACTAGGTCTATTAAGACAACAACAACAACTTCATCATCATCATCATTAATGGAGGAAAAAACCAAGAAATGCAAGAAATCAAACAATACTACTACCAGTACTAATATAAACAATACCCATAAACCACTTTTTGATTGTGGGTGTTTTGATTGTTATACTAGTTATTGGGTTAGATGGGATTCTTCTCCTAATAGAGAACTCATTCATCAAGTTATTGAAGCTTTTGAAGAACATTTAAGTAAAGGGGAGCTTTTAAAGAACAATAATGGTAGTAGAAAGAAGAAAGACAAGATGGGTCGTCGTGATAATATTGATAAACAACCATCATCAGTTTCAAAATCAAAGAAAAATGTTCAAGTTTCACCGGAAAAAGTAACATTACCACTTATTTTGCCGGAAAAAGTTGTGTTTCCACTTATTGAGTTAGAAAAAAGTCAAAATGTAGAAGAAAAAGATGAACTTCTTATTGAAGAAATAGCCGGAGAAAACCGGACGGATGAAGAAAAGTCAGAGCAGCAGAAGGTGGTGCTGCCGGAAAACTACAACTATAATAATACTAGGGTTTATGCTAGGAAAGCTTTTCCAGATGTATTGGGTATATTGAATTCTCGTATATGGAGTCTTTGGAATCCGAATGTTTAAAAATTGAAGGAGGTAACTAAAAAGAGAAGAACTTATATTTGGTGGTGTCTTCAACAATTCCCACCAAAAAAAATGTTAGTACTTAAATCCTTCTTCACTTGGTTTAAATTATGTCTTTTTGTATTTTTTTGATGTTTAGAAATATGGAAACATATCTATATTTTTGTTTGTTGTTTAATTACATCCAATTTACACCACAAGGGAGATTACTTCTTTGGGGTTTTGATGTGAGAGGGGTGTCACCATGTTTGTACATTTTCTAATTGAGGACACCACTATATATATATATATAGTTATTTACCTTAGTCGATTTTTGGCTAAACGAAGACGAATATCTCATATAGTAATAGACATAAGGTCGGGTTGATACTTCATTCTTAGGAGTTCGCTCTGAGTTCGACCTTGGGACATCATTTTATATGTTGTGAAAATTTATGACATAAGTTTGAGCTCACATGTTAGTCAAACTCATTTGATCATTTTTATGTCATTTTTCCTCATATTCTGACTGAATTATGTATACTTTAAATTAGATTATTATACTGACTCACCTTCTCTATTAGAATCTTGGAGTACTAGTTTAACTTTAAAAAGAAATTAGGTCAAGAGATTAGGTTAAAGGATGCCTATCTTATGAGGATATTATTACAAAATTACCCTTTGCTGTCAAGTAAGAAGTGCAATGAGGACAATTGATTAGGTTTAACCATCACATTTGTCACCTAACACAATATTTTGTTGCCCCATCCAATTATTGTCTTCTAATTTAAATATGGTCCTTAATTATTTAAGGTTAAAAAGGAAAAGAAGAAGTCTTTTAAGAACAAACTGGGGCACGCTTATAATTTTAATTTTGCAAAGTATATCTACCCAATTACAAAGTCAATACAGATTAGAACACGCTTAAATGATCGTTGGCATGTACTTAGTCATAAATGGTGATGTCATTATCATGCTACTGAATCTACATGTAGATGATGCGACAATATTTAAATGTTATTGTGTTACTTATGGTTGCTATGATTCGATGATTTGTTAAATACGATGTCTTAAGTGATTATTATGAAGCAACTCTTGGTCATGAAAATGAGGTATAAATGTGGAAGAGCACAAAATTGCACACAATGTGTTATAAATTTGGGAAAGTAGGGGTGTACATTTAGTATCCGAACCGACCAAACCAATCCGATCCAAACAAATTTGGGCGGTTTGGACACCGATCCAATGGTTATCCGGATTGGTTTGGATACTAAAATATGAAAACCGAGTTGTTTAGTTCGGTCTATGGATTTGTTTGACGGATAACCGAAGAAACCGAACCAAACCATTTATTATTACTTTCTATATATTATATATGTGAGGATATATGATTCAATTGTTTATCATTTTTTTCTTTTCCTCGAAAGTTAATAAACTATGTCGAATTAATCACGTACATGTAGACTTACGGGTTTGTGAGATAATACTATTTTTTAGCACGTTCGAAATATAATTGTAGCTTGTTTTAAAGTTGAAAATTCGAAAGTTTGTTTTTGAAATTTTTTTTACCTTTGGTTCGGTTTAATAACCGAACCAAACCGTTCATGCATTATCGAACCAAACCATGAACGGATTGGTTCGGATTGAAATTTGGAATAACCGAACCCTTTGGATTGGATTATGGATAGGTTCAAAAAGTCGGTTATCCAACCGATGTTCACCCGAGAAAGTACATCTTGAGTACTGTACCAAAGGAAAAAGAAGGCAGACCAACCCATAATGGTGTTCCCTCGAAGGAACACAAAATGCCATTGAGGGACTTTGGGTTAAACCCTTAACTAGTTATGTTTTCGAAATAAGATCATTCCATCTCCTAGTTTAAATTGGTTAATCCAAGAGATACAACCATTGTTTTCCCTACCCAAAATAATAAGGTACCTACAATACTGGCATGATCCTGTGACTTAGGTGGTGTTGTTCTAAATTGATCATTTGATGTTGGATTGTACTATTCAAATAGATAAAAAACAATCGGGATTAACCATTTAGACGAATCAAACAATAATAAACAATTTTAAATCTAACTCGAACTAACTAAAACATCAAGCGGAATTTCAAATTCGATCTAGAGAAAGAACATACACTACATTAATGTAAATTTTGGATCATATATATCAAAATGTAATTCACATTGACACAGTGAGAAAATAAGTATTTTAGAATAAATGTAATTTTGGCATGATCCTCAAATTTAGGTAAGAAATTTAAAAGAGGTATTTTAGAATACCTCAATCAACTTTCTCACTCTCCTTCTCCTACCAACCCTCGAACCCTTGACCTATTGGAAGGGAAGTGAAACCTCAACCAAATAGGCTGCAGGAGGGCTGGTGAAAAATCAGATTCTATAACATCTTTGTATTCTAAAGGTTAAGTCATGAAGGGACCCTTGATTGAATCCAAAATAAATGGTCCCATACTTTGTAACTAAGTCAATTTGATTCTTGGAGGCATCTAACTAAGAAATATTTGGGGGTCCTTCTTGTGGTGCACAAATATTATTGGAGATTTATGTATTTTGTCATTATAAACTTATTTTTAAACACGAACCCTTGAGCATGCAAATACTCTAGGAGTCGTTCTCGTTTGTTACGCATAACACAATCGTCACGGTTAAGCAAGATCTCCTCTGGAGTAATCAAACTCGTTATCGATCATAATCTTTTCATCTAGTTCTGCCCTTTTGGAGTTGAATAATCAAACTCATTGTCGATCTTTTAAACCCCCTTTTCAGATGCCAACTCATTTCGACATCCTCAGTAGAAAACAATCTACATCGGTCGAGTATTGTTAAGTTATGTGCCACAACAACCAGGTAATCTAAAATCAACAACGCATTAGAGGTTGGTTCAGTGGTCAAGGCTGGCCGATTAAAATTTTCTATACAACTAAAAGGTCAAGGTTCAAAATCACACAAATAGTGACTATCACTTTCTTTTGTTCGCGTCTAAACCAGCTCAACGTGTTAAACCCTTGAACTTCAAAAAACATAAGAGAAGAAACCGATGAATATCCAACAACTTAAACACTCACAAAATTCAAATAGTCGAAATGCAATACATAAACATAAGACATGTTCATTTTTCCAACAGGATGATATCGACTTAAAGTGGTAGTAATATATATATCAACAAATGACAGTTGACATGACTAAGAATGAGTTAGAGAAGAGATGGCACACCGATCCCCGTTAAAGAAAATCTCTTTCGGAGCACACCAGTCTTTCTTACAATTTTCACCACCACCATGAACTCCGTTCCTTTTGTAGAATTTCATTAGGAAATTCACAGTTGAGCTTTTAGCACCGCTAGTTCTTATAATATCATTAGTCTTTTTAATCCCCCACATTACCTCCGATGTTTCTGCGCACATAAAAATACATTCCATTGTTAACAAAATAAAGTAACCAAATTGAGTTAAATTAGTGAAATTCCTAGGTTTTTTTTTTTTAACTTAACTGGTTGTATTTGGCAATAGTTTGTGATTGGCATGAAGAACTTTGGTGAGGGTGTTAATGGCAGGATGATTGACAAGTAATGTCCAATCAGAATAGTTAATATGGTAGTTGTAGTTGGTAATGGAAACCCTAGCTGCCCAATGTGGAGCTCCTTTCATTTGAGGTACCTTCATCATCTCCCAATTGATGGTTGTGGGACACATGTGATCACTGCACTTCATTAATGGTGGGACAAATCCTGGATTTCCTTCTCTCCTTCTTCATCAAATTAAACATACAAAAATCAGTACTTCAATTAAGGATGGGAAGTGCAAAATTGCTTAAAAATGTACAAGTAGATGTGAGAACTTACTCATTGCAAGTCTCGTTACGACAAGCACATGAACAAGTAGGACATTTCACTTTCTTTTGTTGGTTGAACGACGATAACGATACACAACAAGCTGGAGTCTTCTTCGCCATCGAGGCTGAGTATGTACATACCACCTGCCATGTTTCTACAAAACAAACAATTGTATCGGTAAATTAGGTATTTTAATAACTTCCACTACAAATAATTCAAGAATTCATAAATTACTTACTCATAGCTTTGGCGACCCTCCTCAAATCTGCACTTATAAACCTTGTGGGCTTTTGTACCTTGGTAGGTCCACACGTGTATCCCCCGCGATCCGTTTTAAATTTGAAGTCAACCGGCAACTTTACAGTTTTACTTGTTGTTCCGGCAGCTCCAACGGCAATTTGAAATCCAGCCGTTGATGTACTCAAACTTACGTATCTAGAGCTTAGAGTCCCTCCTCTACAACAACCATAAATCTGTTGATTAAAAGGAGCAGCAGCCGTCAGATCTTGGATCGTGGGGTTCTTAGCGCAGGAATGTGGGATGTTTCCTTTGAATTTTGAACAGTCACCTTGGTCAATTGCTTGACCACCTATAACATCCCATATGATTTCTCGTCCAGCCCACGTCCAGCTTAGCTTCCAACCTGGCTTTCCTACCGTTCGATATATCTGATTGTTCGTTATATTGACCAATGCCTGAATATCAAAGACATGTCTTTGAATTAAGGGTTAACATAGATAAACAGATTTCTATTGATACAACAAACATACAACAGATATTCAACAAATTTGATTAGTTTTTGAAGTTGAAAGGTCGGATTGCTGAATCCGACCTACTACTGTCTTTCACCAACTGTGTGGTATCAAATGCCTAGATTAGAAAGGCAAGTTTGGGAAATGAAAAAAAAACATAATGATTACGTTTGAGAGGGTGATTGAAAATGAAATTACTTACGACGTAACCATCTGGTGTCCAAGATACAACGTCCCATCGAATGGTGATGTTTCCTCTTGGATCATATGGATCGAAGGCAGAGACAGAGAAAAGAATTCCAATTAGAGGGAGAAGAAAGAGAGAGATGGTGGAGATTGAGAAGCCTCTCATTTCAATGCTTCCTACTCTTATTCTTACTCTCAATTTCTCTTGAACTTGGCTTTTTTCTTCACATTTGTGGCTTGATATATACTCCAATATAGTTCACAATTGACTTTGACTACCTCTAAGATATTGCAACGCTGTCATATATATATATATTGAACCTTATGACAAGGAAAATCAGAAGTTTCTTCGAAAACGATGACCAAACAAAGGATAAGTCAATGGTGCCCATCTCTATGAGTTTGCATCCATCTGTGCGATTTTTCCTCGTCAAAGTCTTCGGCATCAAGTTGATAGTGGTGGATATATATAATTTATTACTTCTATATAAAAAGTTATTATTTTCTTAACTGATTCAAATCTTATAATTAGGTTTGAGTTTTCAAAAATATATTAACACCTTAATGACTTTCTTGTTTTCAATCCAAGAAAGAAAATAGAAATAAGGTAAATAAAATACAAAAGAATGACAATAAACTATCAATTTATAGAAATAGTCCCGCACACACATTGACTATGTTTTAAATGCTACACGTACTCAAAATGTAGAAATAAAACGTATAATGTCGATATCAAGTAATGTTTCTATGAGTCAAAATGGGAAAGACTAAGAGAGATTGATGGGTATCCAATGTAAACTAAGAATAAGTTGGTAATGAAGGGAGAACACATTGATCACCATTGAAGTAGATCTCTTTTGGAACACACCAATCTTTCATACATTTTGAGTAATTGGTACTTTTGTTACGTCCTCCACCTTCTCTGTACTTGTAAAGCTTCATAACGAAACTAACTTTAGAGCCTTGAGTACCACTTTTGTTGATAATATCGTTGATCTTCTTGATTCCCCATATTACCTCAGATGTCTTATCTGTGCACACAAAATTGTATTCTATATCAGTATACACACACTTCAACTAATCTACGCAGATATAAAAGTTAAATTACATGAGACAAACTTTATAACCCTAAGAAGACTCTGAACATTGTGATACATTTGGATTAGTGAAGCTGCTCCCAAAATTATGTTTGAACTCACCCACGAAACACTAGATTTTTTTTTCCTTAAAAATCAGCTCGAAAAGAAAGAATTGCTCACTACTTATCTATGTAAGTTGCATTACTAATGGAAATAAAGGTAAAAGTGAGAAATTTTACTTACTTGAAGGCACTATAAGCTCATGATTGGCATAAAGAACTTTGGTGAGCTTGTTAATGGCAGGATGATTCACAAGTAAGGTCCAATCAGGGTGGTTGTTCCAATAATTGTAGTTGGTTATGGAAACCTTAGCTGCCCAATCAGGAGCTCCTTTTTTTCTTGAGATCTTCAACATTTGCCAATTAATATTTATTGGGCACATGTGATTGGTACACTTCATTATTGGTGGGACAAATCCTGGATTTTCTCCCTTACCCCTCCTTATCCAAGATAAATCAAATTTAGTACACATAGTTGGGTTCAGACATTTAAATTGATTTTAGTAAGATTTCAAATACTCCTTATTTTTGTCAAATTAATGATGTTTAACTTGTATAAATAGTTGAGTCAGGCGACCTAGACTCAGACAATGAGAAAATATTCATTCATTAAAAAGATAAACCTATGTTCTATATTTCAAAAAAGTGTCAACAGTTGGTAGCCCAAGTGGTTCCAAGGTGTTGACATAAACTCCAGAAATCTCTGGAGGTCTCAGGTTCGAATCCCAGAGAAGGTGGAATTCCAAAAAAAAAAGAAAGAAAAAGTGAATGGAAAATAAAAAAAAATGCAAATGAAGACAGAAGAACTCACGTATTGCAGGTCATGTTACGGCAAGCACATGCACATTCAGGGCACGTGATTTTCTTCTTTTTATTAAAAGACGATACTGATACACAACAAGCAGAATCTTCACTTGCCCAGTGAGATGAATAGTTACACACCACTTGCCATGTCACTGAAACATATATCCACATCATCGTATCTTCATTTTAGTCGATAAATCAATAAAAAGTGTTGTATTAAATCAACAAAAGCATAGAACTCACTCAAAGCACGGCTAGCCCTCTTCCCATGTGGGCCAGTAAACTGGGTCGGAGAGATAACCTCGGCAGGCCCACACCCGTATCCGCCACGTTGCGGTATAAACATGAAATCTTGAGGTAGTCGTATTGTTTTATTTGACGTTCCTGCATTTCCAACCGAAATCTGAAATCTAGCCGTTGATCTATCTACACCTCCGTATCTCGAGCTTAGAGTTCCTCCCCTGCAACAACCTTGGATCGTTTCATTGGATGAAACACCAACCATCAAATCTTCCATGGTGGGCCACTTAGAGCATGATTGTGGGATACTACCCTTAAACAGGGAGCAATTTCCTTGGTCGATCGCGTGAGCCCCGATAGAAGTCCATATAACCTCCTGTCCAGCCCAAGTCCAAGCAAGCTTCCAACCCGGTTTCTCCACGGTCCGATATATCTGATTGTTTTTTATATTCACATTTGCCTGAAATCAAGAAAATAAAAATTGTATCACTATTTTGGACCATCGGTTTCAGAAATCCGACAATGTAAAAGAGGATAGAAGGTTTTGGCGAATTACAATATAACCATCTTGTGTCCAAGAGATGACATCCCATCGGATTGTGATGTTTCCATTTGGATCATATGGATCATAGGCAGTAGTAACTGAGAAGAAAACTGTAGTTAGAGAAAGAAGAAAGAGAGAAGCAATAATGGTGGAGATTTGGGAGATCTCCATAATCTTTTTTTTTTTTCTTTTTGGTTCTTCAACTTGAAGATGTGTGTGTTTAAAAACAGACTATTATTGGATTTAAGAATTCAGGCTTGTAAGGGTAAGGTTGAGTTGACTTTTATGTTATCGAAATATACATCTAAAATAATACTACACTACACTTGCTTCCTTAACTTGCTCCGCCAATACTCAAAGTCGCACCATCAAAACACGCCGCTAAAATGCTGCTCATTACTTGCTTTCAAATCTGTCACGTGTGGCGGTGTGGCCCTAGCTTTGATACCATGTTAAGTTTGTGATCATTCAATTCGAAATCAATTAGTAAATGAGTGGAGATGACGTAGACATTATATTCTTGGTTGCTAGATAGCTCTTCTCCCATTTGAGACTATTCTCATTTGAGACTATTCTCACACCTATAATATACCCCGCCGAACCTCAGGTGGGGAATAGAGAAACTCGAAATCCTTCTCAAACAAAAAACCTAATAGGATTCAACCGGGATAGAATTATTTTTCATTGAGAAATAGTCGAAGGGTAGAGTTTGAAAGGAAAAAATAAATTCAGCCTTTTTCTGAGAGACCTATTAATTAAGGGGCCAAAACAACATGATGGACAATTTAGAGGGGTAAAAGGTGGGTGATTTGAGAAATAAAGGAATTTTTCGGGATACAAAGTTTCGGGTGGAAACAAAATAATTTTCTTCCTTCAAACACTTAATATTTTAGCTTCTTCCTCTCCCACCATGAATTCCGACGACCCCCACCATAAATTCCGATGACATTTTCACGACCACACCTATTATTTAAGGGGCACAACAGGATGATGGACAATCTAGAGGGGTAAAACAGAATTAATCAAGCATATGAAAAGAAAAAGATATATGTTGACAGTGGGATTTGAACCCACGCCCTTTCGGACCAGAACCTTAATCTGGCGCCTTAGACCAACTCGGCCATGTCAACTTCACTGTTGATAATTCAAGAACGAGTCACTTTAACTTCAACATTTTCATACACATAATTAGTGCTTTTCATTGTTAAGATTTTAGATGAAAAGGCTCATTATAAGGCCCAATTCAGTGTACTTTTTTTTAGTTGAACTCGATTCAGTGTACTAGACCAAAGAATCTTTTATCTCATTATATTCTAAAAAATTTGGCTCCTTACCATCTTATAAGAAACTTGTGATTAATACACAAAATGAATTGAGTATTGGTCAAGATTACTTCATAATTCATATGCTTACCTAAGTTGATTTTATGGTACGCTCTTCGTGTTCTAGTGTGCGATACAAATTTTGTCTATCGTAGTACATGTGGCGAGTCAACTGATGTATTCACCACAAAAAACCAGTTGCTAAGACCGACTTGACACCACAACACTTATCTTCATATACTTACGTAGTCTTGTTATAGATGGAGAAAATGAGATTCGAATGCCAAACTAACTTGCATACCGCAATAAAATAGTACGTCTCGCTCGTGTAATTAGTTTCTATTTTACTGATCTAATTGCCAAATCTAACGTAAGATAGGGAAATGCTAAATGTACTTAAGATCTTGACTTAATTTATCATTTAATGACTCACCCAGATAAAAGATCGGTTTAAATCGTAATCAAACTTTGAATTTTTTTGTCTTTTAGTGAAGATGAGTCATCAAATTTTAAATTAAATCAAATCATTTTGTCATTGTAGCACATAACGTGGGGTTCACGACTTATCGCACTTTCCCGGACCCCTCTCTAGATTTATCTCTTTCCCCGCTTGGTAGAACATCTGCCGTATATGTCTAAGCCGCCTCATCTTTTTCTTTCTTTATTATACCTCGTGCTCTAATATCACCACCTACCTTTATATCTCCACATAGTCCCCCTCCATTTACTCAATCCCAACTCTTCTCTCTCTCTCTCTCTCTCTACATCTCAAATGGAGAATTACCCACCATTCCTTTTCCCTCCTTCAAACAATTCTAATGGTTTTCATCATCATGAAAACAATTCATCTGGGCTTTCAGGGTTGGATTCTAATACTCAAAATCTAACTTCATATGGACCAAAATTTGTTAGTGATGAGAGTCCAAGTGGTGGTGGTGATCATGAAGATTATGAGGATAATGGATTATCTCCAAATAATGATAATAAAAAGAAGAGTAGTAGTATTTTAAGGAAGAAGATAAAAAAACATAGATATGCTTTTCAAACAAGAAGCCAAGTTGATATACTAGATGATGGCTATAGATGGAGAAAATATGGTCAAAAAGCTGTCAAAAATAACAAACATCCTAGGTATGAGTTCAATCTTTGTGTGCTTTTTTTTCCCACTTGCAATCTAATTAATCGTGGTCTGAATTGACTCAAATTAGATTCAGATCGAAATATTTGTTTTCGTCTGGCTCGTCCTATGACTGATTTTAAGTCTATTTGAATTAGAAATTCCAATTTAGATGAATCGGATTCAAACAACGAGGAAAAACAAACCCTACTTTGTAATTTTTTGTCTTAACCAAACCACTATTGCATAAGCATTTTAGAAAATGAATAATTTCATTTTTGTAATGTTCAACATTTTGGATTTAGTTCGGTCGGAATTTCGATGAGTGAATTTCGTTTTTGTAATTTTTAATCTTTTTTGGATCAGATCGATTTAAACTATCATATTGAATCGAGATTCTTTTTGTTTTGGGTTTGCAGAAGCTACTATAGATGTACACATCAAGGTTGCAAAGTGAAAAAGCAAGTCCAGCGATTGGCTAAAGACGAAGAGATAGTGGTGACAACTTACGAAGGGATGCATTCACATGTGACTGAAAAGTCTAATGATAATTTTGAGCATATCTTGAATCAAATGCAAATATTTACACCTCTTTTACATTAGTTATTGAACATAATATGTACTTCAAACTTGAGAATTTTTAGACCAAAAAAAAGAAAAGAATAGGCAGTTTAGTGAGGGGTCAACCAGATCATCCATGTGGCTGAAATTAGGAAACTAGTTTTCCAAATTAGTCATATATATTAGGAAAGACAAATTAAAGTTGTCGAAGTACTTAATTACAAGATATTGTTGTTTTGGAATGAAATAAAATGACATGATTATTGTTTGGTTCTTTTCTCCATTTTCACTATGATTCAATTAGCAAGTAAAAGAAAAAAAACAGAAGGAAGTTCTATAGGCGCCATCTGGGCCCATCTAGGTCGGCCCTGACTATTTGGTGGCCCGAAGCGGACACAACAAATGACGCCCTCTAACTTACACATGCATATAAATCGAGTGGAGCCACAGCTGGGCTAACCCAGACTGCAAGATGCTTATGCAAACCTATATTTTCTTGAAATGTATTCAATTTATATAAAAAATTTGGTAGAAAATATTTTGTATGTCAAGGGTTCGAGTCCCTGACATTTTAAAATTTCTCTCCAACTGCTTCTCTTTCATATGATATTTTTTGTTGAAAGTAATTCTCTTTCAAATGATGGTTTTAGTTTTTGTTCGAACCGGAACTAACATTGAATTTGTAAGAAAAGTTTTCCGAATTCAAATTTAAGTACCAAAATAGATATAGGGTTGATTTTACAAAAAAAAAAGAGACAGTACCTCTATATTTCGTTAAGTAGGATCCGACGATAGGTTTTGAGTCAGTGATTCGAAGACTTCTTTCCTAGATTTTGAGTTGCATAGACATTCAAGAATTACGATACTAGTTGAATAGGAGATACCAGAACTCTCAAGAATATCACATAAATACGTAGCTTAGGTACCCTATGAGCAACAAATACCTTGTATAACTTCTTCGGTTTCTCAATAAAACGAAATATGACAACAATGGTTGGAATGTGGTATGAGAAAATTAAGATTTAAATTATCCAATTTGATTTTATCACAAAAATAGGTAGATTGGTTATATAAGCCCATCGCCTATAAAACTTAAAATTTGCAGGTTCAAGTGGGGAGGGGGAGTCTTCAGCAATACCTCCATCGCCTATAAAATTAGTGGTGCTCGTAATATTTTCTTATTAGTTGGGCCTTCTAATCGGCTTTCCTCATATATTTCGGCCTCATTCAAACAGAGTTTGTCAAATAATTATCGAGGCACCTCCTTTTTAACTTTCTCATGCCTAGACACAAATTTAAATCCAAGTTGAACAAGAACCAGTTTCTAAATTCCAAATTTTGATTTTTTATTTTATTTTATTTTATTATATACTACAAATTTTAAGAATATTCAGATTAAGTAAAAAAAAAAAAAAGTAACTGGAATCAAAATCTATTACCGACAAGAATCAGAATCATAATTATTTAATAAGTGAATGGTTTTAAATAACCGAGTCAGTACCAAGTACCGAGTTAACCAGCTTTACCCCTACGTTTACCTACTTAACCTAGCTAGGTCCATTTACGAGTAATTGACTATATTTTAGTTAATCAATAATTTAGTATGTAATTTTTTAGGTTATTTAGTTTTTTCAGTTTTTATTCTCTTAGGTGGCATGACGTCTAGTTTGAGAAAACCACTTTAAAATAATGCCCACTTGATATTTTTTCTCTCTAATCACATGGTTTACGGGGTATAAAAAAGTTATAGTTCATCGACACAAACAAATGATAAGACAGTAATCTATTGTCATAACTTTAAAACTTCAAATCTCAAAACTGATGACGCGTCAGACCTGACATTCTTTTGAAATTTTGAGATTTGCATTTTGAAGATTTTACGGCTCACCATGTGTTTTTTTATTAGTGCACCATCAACAATTGTAGGGAAATCAGGAGATTCTGAGATCATATTAAATTTTATCGACATTAAATATTTTTTCCTAAAGATTTTCTTTTATTTGGGAAGTCTCAAATATTTTCTAAAATTCTATTAGTCATGTGACCAGATTTTAGAGTTAGTCCTTACGAGGAAGAATCATTCTGGTTTTAAATATAGTATAAAACATGTGCCTTATGTCTGCTACACGATTAAAAACACTATCAAAATTCTAGTACAGTTGATTTAAAATTAAATAATCAAATTGATCGACACAGTGAACTTTTAAATATTCTCGTACTCATGTTTAACATGTAAAACAGATCGTAAGATATGAGAAATGATTATTAATAGTGTATCTCTAACACAAAAAGGATGTACTAATTTTAAGGGTTAAGAGCTAATTCTAGGAAAAGGGTTAGTGTCAACTTTCATTAAGAAAAAAAAAAATCAAGAAATGACAAAACAAAAGTAGTTGGCCCTATTTTGCTCTTTTAATTAAGTTGATGTTTCTTTTAGTTGAAAAGTTAAGTTGTTCATTTTTTATTTTAAGAAGTTGAAAAGTTAAGTTGATGTTAGCTAATAAAATGAAATTTACTATTTTTTTTGTTGAAACAAAAATGAGATTTACAAGAGCCTATAGAAAAACAAAAGTTAGGCTCATAAATCTATTTGAGAGGGGAATGTTTTGGGTTTAAAAAGAGGATGTTCACTTATTTTCAAAAGACCTTATTCAATCACTTGAAAACACATCTCATTATTCAAACTTTAAAGCTAGCCTCTCTCTGTATATACTTCAACTTCCATCACATTTTGCATTTTCATATGTAGCCACTCAAAATATGGAGAGTATTATCCAAAACAGAGATTGTTTTCCAAACATGCTTTATTTGGGTCCACACTTATTATTGATAATGATGTGTTGGGGATTATAATGATTATTTATAGGGGTTTAAAAATGTCTATGATTAGTACTTGTACATGAAGTCTTTTAAACATTCCCTTCTGTATCCAAAATAAGGTATTTTAAGTAGAGTTAATAAGGTATTTTAATTAGAGTTAGTTCCTATTACCTTTTTATAAAAGAGATGTTGGAAATTCAAATTTGACCCCTTTCAAATATGGGTTAATTCCCAAAAAAAAACTCAACTTGTTTAGAAAAAAATTAGGGGACCAAAGTAGAATTTCTTAAAAAATAATAATTAAACACACTTCTCTCACCTCCATCTCATCACCAATTTGTCCCACGTCATCACTCACCTGCCACCTCACCATCTTCTCCGGCGGTCGCCGGCCGGCAAAAATTCCGGCGACCATTTTTTTTCTCTCTTCTTCTTATTCTTCTTCTTTTTCTCTCTTCTTTCTTTGTCTTCTTTCTCTGTCTTCTTTATTCTCTCTCTCTCCTTTCTAATCCCCCTCTCTCTCTAAAGCTCTGGCGAAGGGGAGGACCCCTTCGCCGGAGCACTGGTTTCCAGACGAGACAAGATCTCGTCTGGTCTTGAAATCATACGAGATTTTGGTTTTGAAACAAGACGAGATCTGGTCTCGTCTGGACCAGATCTCGTCTCGTCTGGCCTGGTTTCCAGACGAAATCAGGCCGGTTTCGTCTGGAAACCAGTGCTCCGGCGAAGGGGTCCCCCCTTCCCCAGAGCTTTAGAGAGAGAGACAGAGAGTAGAAAGGAGGGAGAGAGAATAAAGAAGATAGAGAAAAAAAGAAGAAGAAGAAGAAGAAGAAGAAAAAGAAAAAGAAGAGAAAAAAAGAAAAGAAAAAAAGGTCGCCGGAACTTTTGCCGGCCGGCGACCATCGCCGGAGAAGATGGTGAGGTGTCAGGTGAGTAATGACGTGGGACAGATTGGTGATGAGATGGAGGTGAGAGAAGTGTGTTTAATGTTTTTAAAAGAAATTCTATTTTGGTCCCCTAACTTTTTTCTAAACAAGTTTTTTTTGGAATCAACCCATATTTATAAGGGGGTCAAATTTGAATTTCCAAAATCTCTTTTATAAATAAGGGTAATAATGGAAAAAAAAGATTAACCATAAAATTTGACAGACAGTGTTGAGAAAAGGGGGCCATATTTGAATTTACAAAAAAAGGGGCCATAAAGGAAGCTGGTCACAAAGTAGGGGGCAAATAGGAATTAACTCTTTTAAGTATTCACAATTAGTGGGTAGATAATAAATTATTCAATCTTAACTGAGGTGTTCTTTGATTACACAAAATAAATTATTCAATCTACGTTAGTCGTTACAAGACATTGATACATCATGAAAACGTGATAAATACGATGAGTGATAACCGCCTAATTTAAACCATTAATGAAAAAGTCCTAAAGCCTGACAAATTTATTACAATACATCATTTACTATTTTATTGCCTAAATTACATGAGATAAATTTTGATGCCAAACTACTTTCACTGAAACTCATCCCACGACGACTTAAGAGGGATATCCAACCACTGCACTAAGGTGTCGTTTGGCAACCAAAAGTATAAGTATTTTTGCTTGTAGTAGAAGTCTTTTGCTTTAAAAAAGTTAAAAAAATTTCAAAAGTATATTTGACAAAAATGTTACTTATAAGTAAAAAAAGTCAAAAAGTTAGTTTGGTAATCCAATTTACTTTTGATAATTTTATTTTTTCTTTTACTCATAGAGATACGTGATTTTAGTGAATTTATTTATGATTTGCACGATTTCCCTTTTATACGAAGTGGTGGTGATATTGGTGGTCGCGGTGCCTTGAAGGTATGTTTATGGGGTTTGCTGGTGGTTGAGCCATGATGGTAGTCGTAGAGGAATGATGGTGACAGTGGCAGCGGTGGTGGTAGAGCTATGGTGATGGTAGGGTGGAGGTATGATGATGGTGGTGGTGGTGGAAGTATGGTGGTGGTGGTGGTGATGTGGTGGTTGAGATATAGTGGTGGTGGTGGACGTATGGTTGTGGTGGTGGATAAGGTATGTGACTGGTAGTGACGAAGGTATGGTGGTGGATAAGATATGTAAGTGGCAATGATGAAGATTTGGTGGTGGTGGTGGTGGTGGTGAAGGTACGGCGGTGGTGGTTGTGGTGGTGGTGAAGGTACAGTGGTGGTGGAGGTGCGAAGGTGGTTGCAGTTGAGGTGTGGTGTGATGGAGGTGTATGATAGTGGTGTTAGTGATGGAGGTATGGTGGTGGTGGTGGAGGTGGAGGTGCGAAGGTGGTGGTTAAAGTGTGGTGGTGGTGGTTGAGGTATGGTGGTGGGGGAGGTGCAATTGTTGTTGAGGTGGTGGTGGAGGTACAATGGAATGGTAAAAGTTTAGTTGTGGTGGTGGAGCGGAGGTAGACGAAGAAAAAAATTTCGTCAAGTAAAATTTATGTATGTGTTGCACATAAGTTACTTTATTTTAAAGTCAAAAGATAAAAATTTTAACTTCAAAAGAAAGTCAAATTTAACTTAAGTGAAGTCGGAAATTTTCACGTTACCAAACTAACTCTTTTTACTTTTCTACTTTAAATAAGCAAAAAAATTACTTATTTTAGCGTTGTCAAACGACATCTAAAAGGGGTGGACTGAAATGCTTTTACTTTTAAATAGTAGAAAATTGTTTTAGTTCTTTGGTAATGTAGTTACTTATAAATCAAAATGTTATAAATCAAAAGTCACAAAGTTAATTTGGTAAAATATGCACTTCGTAATTGCTTTTCAGTTAAAGTTTTTACGTTAATTTAATTTATTTACAATCTTGATAGTTGTGGCGATGGATTGGTGGTGATAGTGTAATGGTGGGAAGTTTAGCTATGGTGGTGGTGTGGAGGTGGTGGAGGTGGAGGCGTTGCGATGATAATAGTGGTGGAAGAATGATGGGGTGGTGATGAAGGTGATGGACTGATGGTGAAGGTACGGTGGTAGTGTTGGATGAAAGTTTGGCGGTGGCGAAGTAGAGAGTAAAGAAGGAAGAGAGAACAAAATAGGTTGAAGAAAACCCTCATTTATATGTTGAACTGACTTACTTAATGTTAAATATGACAAAGCCATAAGGGAAAAATTATAAATTTGAAAGGAGAAAGTCAAATTTCCTTTAGTTGAAGGCTTGAAGCTGAAAGTGGAAAGTCTTTGGATTGCCAAACTAACTTATTTATTTTTCTACTTAAATAAGTGGAGAAGTTACTTATTTTTATACTTTTAAATGACACCTAATACTCTTAAAATCTTATGTAAAATTCACATTATTTGTTGTAGATTCCATCGTATCCCCATTATAAGAAATTTATCTATTTTGTGAAATTCGAGGTTGTTTTAGAAATAACCTATTCATTGTATGTAGTTGGAATAACACTAAAGTTTTCTTCATTCATTCAGCAATAACTACAGTAGAATAACTACAGTAGTTCTTGTTCATGTATGAGATAACAATATGTAGTCAAGCATATCCAGTAACTAGTTCTGAAAGTTATGTGTTATTAGTTTGTACAAATCAAAAGAATATTTTATATGCAAGATATATATCATCTCGATTATGTATGTCAATATTTGTTTTTTTTTTTTTGTTGAGAAATGTCAATATTTGTTTGATACACAAAGTAAACACACGTATTAAAAGTTACTTTTAAATAAGACTATGTAATGTGAAAATTTGTGTGGTAACATAGTTAATTATAAGGCAAAAGGTCACAAAGTGAATTTGGTAACATTATGCACTTCATTATTAGGTTTTTTTCAAATAAGTTGGTTACGTTTAATTTAATTTACTTACAACCTTGTTAATTGTGGTGAAGAACGATTGTATTGATGGTGGTGATGACGAGCGACAATAGTATAAGTGGGGTGGTGACAATGTGATGGTTGTGGCCGTCATGTGGTGTGGAGGTGGTGGAGGTATAGTGGTAGTAGAGTGGCGATGGTAATAGAGGTGGAGAAAAGGTGGGGTGGTGATGGAGGTGATTGTGGAGGTATTGTAATAGTGGAAGTGTGATCGTGGTGTCACACTAGAGAGTAAGCAAAGAAGCGACACAAATATAGGTTAAAGAGAAACATTTGAATGCATAACGAAGTTACTTAAATTTTAGAGTCATAAGCGAAAAATTGTAACTTGAAAGAAGAAACTCAAAATTGCCTTTAGTTGAAGTCGAAATTTGGAAGTCTTTGTGTTGCCAAACTACTTATCTATTCTTCTACTTAAATTAGTGAAAAAGTTACTTATTTTTATATTTCCAAATGACATCTAATACTCTTTAAATCTTATAAAAGATCCGCATCATTTGCTTTAGATTCAATCGTATCTCGATTTTAAGAAATTTCTCTATTTTGTGAAATTTGCATTACTTTAGAAATAACAAATTCACTGTATCTAGTTGGAGTGAAATCAACGTCTTTTTCATTTACTTAGCTGTATTTGCCGTAGTTCTGTATAAGATAACAACATATTGTAAAGCATATCCAGTAACACAATATTTAGATGTAAAAATTAAAAGTACTCCGTCTGTTGTACAAATCATTAAAGAATATTTTTACGCAAAATATATAGCATTTCATTTATAAATCTATCAAAAATGAAAGAGAAATAAATTTTTATTCCTCTCTCTCTCTCTCTCTCAACCTTAATAACCACCATTTATTTGGTTATTTTTCTTGGTGAAAAATGAACATTGATAGGATTTCTTTAAATCATAGCCTAAATTAAATTGAAGATATTCTAGAAGTTTATAATTATACACCAAATATGGGTATTCTATACTATGTGAATGCAAGTGGAAAACCTTATCTTGCTTGTCTCATTGTCTCTTTCCTTGTTTGAAATCATTTTTAATTGTTTCTATGAAAACCAAATTATTATACCTTAAAAAGAGAAACAAAGTAAAGAAAAACCCCAAATATACCTTGTCCTTTCTTTCCATGAACTCTGCTACATACATATTTGGTTTTTAGTTTTTCTCTGCACTTTTTCAATAATTATATTTACTCATTTTCCTTTTATTTCTCATTCAACCATAATTCCTTAATATTCTTCTTCCCTTGTTAAACTTCTAATCAAACCTATAAATAATACCCTCTTGTTCTTATCATAGTTCATGAGTTTCTTGATTCTTAAATTCTTCCAAGGAATTTAGTGAAGTCTGTGTTTTTTGTTTTAAACTGTTTTAATTCTTTGATTTTTCTTTTTTTCCCCCCATTTGGGGTTGTTTTGTTTTTGTAGTTTGATTGTGTTAATCTCACTACAAAAGCAATCTATCAATTGGGTTTTTGAATCATTGGTTTTTAAGAAAGACCCATTTCTCCATTTCTTTTCATTGGTTTTTTTTTGCTTGAATTTAGTAGTAATAGATTAGTTGGTTTTATTGAGGATGAGTAGGAAAGAGAAAGGAGATGAGAAGGGGAAGGGTTTTAGGGGATGGGATTGGAAACAACCTAGTTGGGGT
>BEHA01000191.1:722806-764197 GCA_002897215.1 Eschscholzia californica subsp. californica
ATTCACTGAGACGTCTCATCAAATAACTGAAATGAATATAAACCAACCAACTTCCCACAAACTCTATTTTACATTTCCGAGTCTTCATAAGCTGACAAATTATATAACACACCAAATACCATGAATCTTGTGTTGGAAAAATTAGCGTTTAAGTTGAAAGGGAAGGTCGAAGAAAATCGATGAATAAAATAATGTTGATCACTAGACTTCAAAGCTCGATAAATCGATTCTTTTAGACAGTAATTCGCCCCCTTCTGGTATGAAACCACGAGTACACAACGGGTCAGGAATTATGCCTTCAGGATACGATGAAGCCCTTCAACAACTGCTTGATTCAAAGTATGTACGCTTTGACCAAGACCAAGAACACTCTGTATTAATAAACTGATAATGCCGAAAAAGAATGTGACACAAAATTCACCAAAACTTGATAGAAATTTCAAGAACACTTTGTCTGTTGGTATGACTTTGAAAATGAGAGCAAGAGAGAGAGGGAGAGAGAAATTTCGTTGGATGAGGATGGATAGATTGGCAACTTATTTATAAGTATTTAAGTGATGCCAAATTGCCAATGGATGGGGTATTTTTTTTTCTGTTGAAGAATGGATGGGGTATATCCCTTCACATGGGAGATGCCTCATCACATTTCAAATTAAATGGGTACACCCATTCAATCCTATATTGTTCACGTCCAGTGCATGAAAGATTCTTCCTTTCATTTAAATGGCCACTTCCCGCCAATACTCTCTCCATCTATAAATTTTTGAAAAAATTCCAACATTCCCCCACCATTTTCGAAAAATTTGAAAGTTATACTCAACGAAAACAAAACATAAAATACAAAATAAAACAAAACAAATAATTTTGGAATAAAAGACGATTTTGGCATTATCGTAGAAACTTGTACATAAATGATAGGTATCTTATGGATTTGAACCTTCACTTAGTGCAAACAACTCAAAGCTTCATCAGAATGCTATGGTGAACGTATCTTGAACCAAGAATCCTTAAATGATAAAACCGGAGTCATCGCACATACTCGTTTCGGAGGACAGAGTGTTCATACTCCGCACGTTAATGGCCATGTGCAATATCCCTTTCATGAGTCTTCTTTAGAAAACGGTCTTATTTTCTTAGGAAACGGCCTGATTTCCACACTCACTTAGGTAAGTCCACATAGGGTGTTTCCGCGAGGCACCACTTAAAAAATGTTGGAGGACTTATTAAGAATTTTCATTCATCCTTTGTCTTGCAGAAAAAACCAATACTAGCTTAGAAATGGGAGAATATAAAACGCTAGTATTCCATAATCGCGAAAGCTTTAACTTGTTAGTACCCGTTGAACTTTGTCTATCTATTTCAAGACATAAGTTGGGTTCCCGTTAAAGGCGATCAACCTTCATTCACAGACCTTAGCCCATTTCTTTTTCTTTAGAGATAAGTTCTCTAGATAACTCCGAAAACATTAGAGAATATTTGTCTAGATGACAACAACATTAGAAAATATTTCTCTAGATACAAAATTGACTTAATACAGTCAACCATAACTTTACATGAACAACAATTGACGGCACCATTTTTGGCCAAAACATTTTATGAGCAATAGTTTCTCAACCGTCTACTATTTGTCTCATGTAGCTTACTCAAAATAACTTATCACTGAGCTTCTTTCTAGTGCACATGACTAGAGAAATGAAATAAGTCAATTTAGTGAAATTATATCACGACTTGTTTCTTGGATTCCCAAGACAACAACATCTCACAACATGAGGATTTATGTACGGACCCCAAAATGAATCCACTAACCGGTGTAATTGTATACTCTTAAGACAATTGGATATTCTTTTAACCTTAAAAAAATATATCATGTTACTTGAAAAATAAATAGTTCAAAATGAACTATAATTGTATCCTTACTCGATACAATTTCCTCTATATTTTTCATTCAAGAATATGACTATTCATTTCTTAGAGTTTTAATTCTATGATCACCATTAACTTTTTCATCATGTCAAACACTCAAAGTTAGAATGTACCATTATGTCTTCCACGAAAATGAATCATAGTTTGACGAGCATTATTAACCACTTGTTAAATATCTTATGCTACAAAATAATGTTCATTATTCCGTAAACATGAATTTCTCAAACGCATATCGTCTTCTAAAATCTCAATTAGAAGGTTTCACATGTTCAAAGATAACAAAATGATGTACTCATAACATGAAGTAAAATACTTTTGTCTTCCGAAATTGAGCAAATATAACTCACACATGAGATGTACCTCGTATACTAAAAAATCATATTTCACTCTCTCGTAGATGGATCAAGTGCACTTCCATCCAACACAAAGAACAATGTGACTAAAATCACTTTTTTTTTTTTCAAGGCTCGTAAATACCTCTTCAAGTGGGTAACCACTTGGATTTCAAAACCAAACAATTCTCACGAACAAATATTAACATAACATGATTAATAAAAGATATCAAATCTACTTCATTTTATCACATAAAATCATGCATCAAATTTAACAGAAATACTTACAGGTGTTCCACTTATTTTTCTCACTCCGTTCGCCTGATCATATGGAGAGATGTTACTGAAATAACTTCCATTTCAACTACAGAATTACTGTCTAAAAATTGTTGGAAAAATTAGCGTTTAAGTTGAAATGGAAGGTCGAAGAAAATCGATGAATAAAATAATGTTGATCACTAGACTTCAAAGCTCGATAAATCGATTCTTTTAGACAGTAATTCGCCCCCTTCTGGTATGAAACCACGAGTACACAACGGGTCAGGAATTATGCCTTCAGGATACGATGAAGCCCTTCAACAACTGCTTGATTCAAAGTATGTACGCTTTGACCAAGACCAAGAACACTCTGTATTAATAAACTGATAATGCCGAAAAAGAATGCGACACAAAATTCACCAAAACTTGATAGAAATTTCAAGAACACTTTGTCTGTTGGTATGACTTTGAAAATGAGAGCAAGAGAGAGAGGGAGAGAGAAATTTCGTTGGATGAGGATGGATAGATTGGCAACTTATTTATAAGTATTTAAGTGATGCCAAATTGCCAATGGATGGGGTATTTTTTTTTTTTGTTGAAGAATGGATGGGGTATCTCTTAACAAAAAAAAAAAAGAATGGATGGGGTATATCCCTTCACATGGGAGATGCCTCATCACATTTCAAATTAAATGGGTACACCCATTCAATCCTATATTGTTCACGTCCAGTGCATGAAAGATTCTTCCTTTCATTTAAATGGCCACTTCCCGCCAATACTCTCTCCATCTATAAATTTTTGAAAAAATTCCAACATCTTGAACTATCAAATCATAAAATGAACCCAATGTCACGAATCCATAACTCAACCTATCCATTTATGTGAAATATGACAAAGGTCGGGTAACCATCTCTATTCCAACTCATTTCCAAAACTATTCCAAATATGAAATTCGAGCAATAAAATAATTCGGCAGCAACCCGTCTATATATGGACAGCCCAAAATAGTCCACAATATCCTAAACACGATCCTGAACATAAATCATTCGAAGAAATATAACTATAACTATCCCAAATAGATCTAAATTACGAACCCAAGAGATATTAGACCCAACTATACAGTTATCGAAATAATAATCATAAAACCATCAAATACGGACGAAATTGAAAATTCTGAACGGATAAATATGTAGAATAAGTCGATTAGAGTTACCTGGAACAAGTTTCGTTGAATTTCGATAACCAGAAGCGAAGGAATCGACAAAAACAATCCGACCATTAAAACACCAAATATTCTCTCATCTCAGTTATCAATCACCCAAATAAAACCACTTCTTCTGACCCTCTCTATTGAAATGAGTTCTAAAGGAAGTAACCCTTATATATATATGGTGGCAATTGGTTAGGCTAACGTGTACACCAAAGAAGCCACTGACATGCATGCTATTGACTACGACTATAGGCGCCCTTCCATTTCCTATTGGTGCTGCTGGTCGAATTGGAGAAAGTGAGTTGCAGGGCCGTGCCTGAGAATTTCGGGGCTCCGTACGAAATTTGATTATAGGCTTTCGAACAACAAAAACGTACAAGCAAAGATCGAACAAAATGCAAGATAATCTACCAGTAGATAGATGAAAACTATCTTTTGATATCATTTTTATAAAATATTTGCGAACGGGAAATATTTTTTATTCTATCTTAAATTAAACTTATAGCTACATTTAATATAATGAAATTCTAAATTTTCATAAAATGTTGGACCGTAATATATATATATATATATATATATATATATATATATATATATATATATATTTACCTAATGTTGGAATTTTATACAAAATTTAAGATTTCTATAGCTTAAAATCACATGAGATAATATAATAGTTAAGAAAAAATCACAAAAAGAATGAAAAAAAACACATGCTGGGCGTGAGACTCGAACCTGCGTCCCTCGGGTCATAACAAACAGAGCTCACCACCTGAGCTAGGATACTTTATATGTTTATAGGGCTGTCTTTACACATAATATCCGAGTTTGACTTGAACTTTTTTAGCAATTGGGCCCCTTGGTGGTGGGGGGCCCAGTGCGGGCGCCGTGCCGGCACCCCCCACCACACGGCCCTGGTGGGTTGAATTTCCACTTGAAATTAAGTGGCTGCCACATGTTATTCATTAAAGTGGCCATAAAATTAATTGTTTTTAGATCCTTTATTTGCATACACCTAACAAACCAGTCCCTCTATATTTATACCCAACTAAATCAACCTCTATTAATTACCATTTGACCCACAATTTAACCTTTCTTCTTTTCTTTTTCATTCCACAAGTAACCATGAAAAAATTATATGGTCCCTCTTGATACGATAACAAAGAAATATGTCGAATATGAAATAGTCCAAACTATGTCCGAACTTTTCGTGTGACCAGTCAAAATTCATAATTTTTTTTCGAGAAATATCCGATGAGCTGCACACATCAACTAAAATAAGTATTCAATACCAAACCCCAAAGAAACCACCAAATCCGCTCGACGCTCTAACTCGTCCGATTCTTCGACTTGATGGTCTGGGTGCTACATCTCTCTTCTCCGACAAGGTCGCCGGCCGGAAAATTTTCCGGCCGGCGACCATTAAAAAGGTCCCGAACGGACCTTCAACAGATCTGTCTCTCTCTCTCTCTCTAGAACAATTCTAGAGAGAGAGAGAAGAAGCAAAAAAAAAAGTTTTTTAGAGAGAGAGAGGAGGGAGAGAGAGTGATTTTTTTTTTTAATGGTCGCCGGCCGGAAAATTTTCCGGCCGGCGACCTTGTCGGAGAAGAGAGAGTGGTGGGGAGAGAGAAGATGAGGTGGAGAGAGAGAGAGCTGAGGTGGAGAAGCTATTTTGCTTTCCCCCTAAATAAAATTGTCAAACAAAATTGATCAATTTTTTATCAAGTCTTCACACCCCGGAAACTATTTTACTTTCCCCAAAGCGCTGGCCTATTTTTTATTGTCTAGGAAATCATTTAAACATTTACATATAGATTATTTGGATAAGAAAATATTGAATGTTGTGCAAGGTCCGCGGTGAGAAATGTCTATTGATTAAGTATTCGTTCAATTTTCACATATACATGTAGTGAAAGTTAGTTGTGTATATCCTTTAGAGTACCTAAAGATCGTGAGTTCGAATCTTTAAATACACAATTTACTTCAAAAAGTATTTCAAATTAGTTGTAGGTGCTAAATGAAGTGCAGAGTACTTCAAACAAAAAGAATGAAGTGTAGCGTAGTCTGTCGCATGGATTCTGTAAAACTTGTCTAAGATTCTTTATGATGACCTTCAGGACAATTTTTATGTTCGTTTTATGATTATTCTATGCTTATGATATCAATATCAGTTGATATAAATCTATAATGTACACTAGACTACTTTGGAGAGGTATTGTTGTCCCGGTTACAAAGTACACTAGCTTATATTGGAGAGCACGAACGGTTCCAGGATTTCGATTCAGGGGTGCAAAATTATATACGTACCCAATTTTTCTTTTAATTATAAAAGTTACAAAATACTTGTATTCATAAATTATATTAGTACATCAAAGATTACAAATGAAATTGACCTCTACAAGAATTCATCTTTTGAAATGTTCGCATGATCGACTTGTTGTCAATATCAATAAAATCTTCTTTTACAATAAACACTACTAGACGATCATTTAACTATGGACCACTTACCCTGCTTCGTAAGTGTCTTCAAAGCTTCGGTCGCTTTGGCCCCCAAGTTTAGAAGGGGGCCAATGTGCTAGTGGTAACTAATAAGTACGTATTAGAGCAGGTCCAGTTTGAACATCAACGAAGTTGTAGCACAACGATTTAATGCTTGTTAGTTGTCCTCTCAGGCCCGCGTTCTGATCCCCCAACCCCATTTCTCAAATATTTTTTTTTTGTTACATCATAAAATGTGAAAAAACTTTATTTTTTCCCCTCCAATTGAACGCCAATTTTGTGAGCTGGTTTGGACCTCCTAAAAACTAGGGCTCCCATGCGTGTCTTCACTAATTTCATAACTCAATAAACTTTTTTAACGAATGAAGTTGCAACCGACGAAGTTACACATGTAATATAATTATCGGAAATGCCACTGTGACATAGAGGGTGACTTGAGGATGCCCAGTCCAGTCACCCTCTATGACGTGGCGGTTTGAAAATTTTGACCAAAATCTGGCCTTCGATTTGAACGCCCATGATTAAAAAAAAAAAAAAACCCAAACCTCCAAATCTGAAACTCTCTTTCTCTCTCCCGTCTCCCTCTATGTCACAGTAGCATTTCCGTATAGTTATTTTGACATATTTAATGAAATGGATATAGTACAGTATTATGAATATATATCCTTTTGCTGCGAGCGGAGCGATACTCAAAGAGTTTATTTTTCATTGAAGAACTACCTCGTAGTCGAAATTTTGTGTCTAAAGTCACTTGCGACAACACAATTGGTTATAGGCTACTTGTCATAGTTAAAGCTCATTTGTTGAGGTTCTTTGATCATTTGCTACGGTTTAGGCCGTAACAAAAATCCTTTAGTCTTTTCCGGAGCATCTAAGGGGTGCGGCCGAGAGGTGCCGTCTCTAGAACTATGCTACCCGTGCTGATAGGAAAGATAATATCGTCGGGTTAAGCTAAGCTAAATGTTGTTTCCGACTGTCACGCCCGGAACTATTTGAACTTGGATAGGCTGGTCGTTGGCTCGACACGAATTCCCGCCCCCAACTCATTTTCTCCCAGCCGGCCCGGCCAGACAAACAATACTTGTATGATTGAGTGACATCCATCCAACAACTTGGGAAATTTTTAATTGAATTCAATGATGTGGATCTGATGTTTCACTCACGTCCTTATCTTCTTAGTTTGACATAGCTTTAATCTCACTACTTCTCTTCTCGGCCATTTAAAGGTTCCCCGGCATTATTTGATTATTCTTTGGATCACAACTAATATACACTTCACCCACTTATATGGACCTATTCTTTTCCATTTATAATAAGGTTTAAGTTATCTTTTTTGTCAATTTCTTCAATATTTTATTTGTATGGATAATTATAATTTCCTTCTTGATGTTTTTTAAACTATAAATCAAGATCTAAATCAAAAGTATGAATAGACTATTTACAAATGGCATTCAAATAAAAATGCTTTGTTTCAACAAAAAAAAATAAAATAAAAATGCTTTGCTTTTTACAATAGTTGTACAATATAATATATATGCTTGACCTTCTAATTTGCAAACGTGAAATCATGTCGAATGAAGCAATGTTGAATTTTATCATATGGACCCATGAAGTGCCATTAGTGCAACAAGAAGAAAGTAAATGTAAAATTTATATTAGGTGAAGATCGTGTTTATTTTTCCTTTTTACCGATTGCTACATTTTGGAATCTAACTCTACTCTTGGATTGAACCGTTTCATTTTCAGAATGTTTATTTATTTTTCATCATAACAGTGTTTTAGACTCTATTTAGTGATTAATTAGATTAGATATTATTTTTATGTTTGACTGAGATATAGACAAATGTAAATAAATAATTCGTGATGGTCCTACATTGCTTGGAAAAATGTGGAGAGGGTATTGGTGTGTGAAACTGTTTTAGGTAGATCTCTGGAGCTGAGAAATAAAATTTCGTCTTTGTTTTTTTTTTTTTTTGGAAGTCGAACGATCTACGTATGTCGTTACATTTGGCATTGATACATCAAAGATGTGATACGCTCAATAACTGCCCACTCAAACTGAAACAAGAACTGGGCCTATAGCCCAACATGACAATGGCCTAAAGCCCAACTACATTATTTACACCCTAATATTCCCAAATCAAATAACCAAAGATTCCACCTTCTCTGGGATTCGAACCTGAGACCTCCAGGGATTTCTGGAGTTTATGTCAACACCTTGGAACCACTTGGACTACCAACTGTTGACAAATTTTTGGACTTGAGTATCAAAATGGTCAGATGTTAAAGGTATGTGTTCAAACCCAGTAATTAGTGAACCCATTCAGGTGGTTAGTTTTTTTTACTTTAGTATCAAAATTGAAAGTAATAAGTGGAGTCTTAGAAAGTAAGAAAATTTTCACGAACACAAAATTTTATTAAAAAATTGTGGGCTTTGTCAAAATTTTCGAATTAACAAAATTTCTTCGTATTTCTCATCTCCTACCACCACCACCACCACCATTTATCTCTTCTCTCTCACATCTGTTTTTTCTTCTTCCTCTCCTCCTCCTACCACCACGGCACCACCACCACCAGGTCCACCACCACCTTCAACCCTATATTAACCTTTCGGCTCTCCTTCATCTCTCATTGTTTAGAAGTCCCAAAGAAAAAAAATCTCTTGTCTAAGAAAGCCATTCTGATTTGGGATATGGTGATTTGCTTGGGGCAAATAATTGAGTTCATGATTGCACGCATGTAACTCATAGATGTCTGTTTTTTTATGTCTGATTAACTTCAAATACACGAACTCTTCCCCTGCCTGTCTGTCAAAATATAACCTAATCTCATTCTTGATCTGCGGACCCCGATCAATCTATAAAACCAGGGGAAAATGCCACGTAACTCTCAAATAAATGGTCAAAAAAAATAGGAAAATACATTATCCACTAGATTAATCATTCTGAACCGTTTGATTCAAATTTCTCTATTCAAAATTCCTGAATAAAGAAGCTGACTTTTATCTTGTCAGCTTAGTCGGTCAGAATCGACGGCCAAGGATGAACATAATGAACCGAATAAGTGACTGTAAACCGTTTGATGAAATTGTTCGGGTGACAATCGGGAATTTGTTAGTCCGAATTGGTTTTAGTTTATCCTTTTACGTTTACGTTTGTTATTATTGCACACAAGTACTTTCTCTTTCATCATTATCTTCTTCTTTTCCCAATCGAAAATCAAAAAAGGAAAAAAAAAACAGAGAGACTCGAACAGAGAGAGATCGAAAATAGAAACAAACCCCACTTTTTCTCTCTCTATATCTCTCTCTCTCTCTTTCTTCTCTCTCTTCCAGTTAATTACCACAGAAGAAGAAGAAGAAGAAAGAAGCTTTTCTCTTTCTCTTTCTCTCTCTTTCAATCATATCTATCTGACTCTTTGAGTTTATCCATTCTCCTCGATTTCAGAGATTATACATCTTATTACGCCTTTATTAACCTTACCCAATTCAATTTCGTTGATTTTGGTTCTGGGTTTTCTTCTAGATTGTTAATTATTCAGTTAAAGATGATGAGAGGACAAGATCAATATTCTAGGGTTTTCAATGAACTCTGTTCTTTAGTTATGGGTATTATGAAATCACCTCATCTTCCTCTTACAGTTTCTTCTTCTTCTTCGGGTATGGGTATGGGTTCATCTGTTTCATCGTCCCGGCGAATATCACCACCATCAACAACCGTGGGTCAAGTTTCACCGGCAGGATTTGCTTCTTTGCTTCTTGGGATTTCATTGGCTTTGATGTTATGTGGATCTGTGACTTTTCTTATTGGTTTTATATTGATGCCTTGGGTTGTTGGATTAGTTATGGTTTTATATTTGGCTGGAATTGTTTCAAATCTATCTGGTTTAGGAAGGGCGATTCTTTGTTTGGTGGTTGCTCCACCACCATCACCACCACCACCACCACCACCTTCCCGGAAAGAAATTGCTGGTGAGGGTTTTCGTTATTCAATCTTTGGGGTTTTCCCTGTAATTCCATTTTAGTTTTTTTTTGTTTGCTTGGTGGTTTGATTAATTATGTTATGAAATTTTGGATCTTGATTGGATAAGTTTGATATTAGTGTAATTTAGAACTTTGTTCATCAATTGAATGGATTCTTATTTAAGTCCCTCTTCTCTTCTCATGATTTGTTCTTGAATTTGATTGAAAATAGTTAGATCTATCCAATTATATATTGAATGAGGAACAAGAAAAACTAGACAGATTCTGAACATAATTCATATGTGGCTTGTCATGATTCGGAATTCAGTGGATCAGAATCATCAGAAGCAAAATAGCGCCAAGGCACATAAGATTTATGCCTAAGAGTCTGCTTAAAGTTTTGCCTTATTTTCTTGTTCTCTTACAGTTTTGTTTAATATTTTTTGATTGTCATTGTCTGCTTCATGACTTAGAAAGATTTCTCCCAAATTGTCGGCAACCATGATTAAAAATATAAATCTTAAGCTAAAACTAAGTGGATCAAATTTTTTTTCCTCAACTTGACTCAATTCTTCTTCAACTTGATATTGTTTCACAGTTCTGTATTAGATCAAACTTTAGATTTAGATTTTTGTCTCAAGCAACTGATTTATTGGACTGACTCAATCCTGTATGAACTTCATAATTGGATTTTGTGTATTGAGCTTTAAAATCCTATATAACTTGTAGTTTATATAGAAAAGTGTCTAGAATATGAGTCTCATAGAGGGATTCTCCTAGCTCATTCAAGTTATTCTGGTAGCTTATTCACGTCATTCTGTTTTTCGGTTTTGATATCGTGGAGGTATATGAAGTACTAGAGTGGTCAATCTATTTTGAAACTCTTGTTAAATCTCTGTTAACTTTGTCATATGCACATTGTAAAACTATCGTGTTGACAAACTGTTGTAACCTTGATTTATGCACATAGTAAAATCACCGTGTTAACCTTTTTATTGCACATAGTAAGCCCATCGAGTAATTGTGGAATAGATTTGTTATTGGATCTACCTAATCTCTTGTGTTCAGTTGTGATTGTTGATTTATTCCGTTATTGTTTTTCTAATTTACTAGTATTAGAGATTTAATCATCTAGCTAATTAGGTTTTTTTTGTTGCAGCAACAAAATATATGTGAAGCTTAGATGAAGAACAAGGCAAAGAGGATTCTGAATATAGACGAATAGTTTGTGAATAGCTGTTCAACCTGAAGAACGAAGAAAAGACCTCCCTAATCAAGTTATTTTAGAAGAGACTACAAGTCAAAATCTACTCCAGACCTATTTTCAAATGAACAATCCCTACTTTGGGATCAACTCACTCTTTTCGGTCAATTTTGATTTCTAGGTCTGAAGTAAGTCTGCTTGTGTAAGCTATTTGTTGGAGAGGTAACCTCTATATGCTGGAGAGGGAGAGATGTGAATATTTGATATCTCTGTTTTATCTTTTTTTTTTGGGTGCCCTTCCTTTAATTTGTCTACTTGATTCTTCTATTCAAAGTAATTCATTACATTCAACTACCTAATACATCTGGTAAACTTCATCTTAAATTTTATGCCTTTCAAATTGAAAACCCTAGAAATGAAGTTTGAAACATGACTGAAATTGATTATGAAAAACAACTTGATATGAGAATAAAATGAAAACCCATTACACCAATCACAGATATCATCATAAACCCTAACAAAGATTAAGATAAATCAACTGTTTAAAGAAGATATTGTAAGTGGAAATAAACACATCCATAGTTTACCTGCTTACATCATCAATACAGAAGATATAACACCAAACACAGTAAATAGATCTAGAGAGAGAGAGAGGAATTTATCCAGAGGAGATGTGAACACCGATGGCGATGAGGAAGATGGTGATGAGACCAAAATAGATGATTGTATGAACAATAATGGAGACACCACTTGTTTGCATGTTTCCAAACTCAACAACTCTGTTTCTACCAGGTAACTGAAACAATAGCCCCGGCGTTAAAAGTACGAATAGAACCACTGCTATCACCACTGGTCCCCAATCAGCCATTTCTTCTTCTTGCCCTACCTAGTAGCTACTACTGAACCAGAGAAGATAAACCCTAAACCAAAAACGAAAAGTTAGAGAGAGAGAGAGAGACTGAGAGAGATTCGAGGGGTGGTGGGGGGGTGGGCGGTGCCTTGGAATCCAACTCCTTTTTAACTTGTTCATTCTCTGCTTGGAAGACGACGAGGGTAGTGAACGGATAATAAAGTACAGGTAAGCAATTACACGTGCCTTTCGTACGTTCTTATTCAAGACGGATTTGTTAGGCTTACCCACGTCAGTCCCCTCCACCTTTATTAGACAGACGTGTTCTTCTTCCCAACATTTCCTTCCAAAAAAAAAAAAAGAAAAAAATTCATTCACAAATGAGCACCTGTTCCAATAATGAGAAAGTTGCAAATATGATTTACACAAGAGGTGTAACAAATCGCGTTGGTGTTTCATCGCACCTGCACCACGGTCCACAGGCGAACTTAGGCTTAAATAACGGCTAATCTCCTATAGTGTCTTCCATAGTTAATCCAAGCTCAAACACAATAAAAGTCTGATGTTCTGAGTACTTTGTCCGACGTTATTAGAGACTCACAACGCGAGTATGGCATAGTCCTATAGGCTAAATTTGTTGCAAGTATTACACACAAATAAAAGAACATTGGGGAAGCATTATACTTTATGTAAAATAATTGCCCAATCTTCTTTCCTTTACACATTAGTAATATATAATATATATGTCTTTAGTTTTACCTCTCTTTAACAAACTTTATTGGGCATTCATTGAATGAAATCCACCAAACTTTAGTCACATCTTTTTGTATTCTTATTTACTTCCTATTTTCTTCTAGGATGTTTCTTTACATGCAAGTATGCAACCTTCCAAACTAGAAAGACCTTTTTTTTTTTTTTAATTTAAGGAGAACCCACAAAGAAACTAAAACACACAAATGAAAATTAGTGACAAGAAAACCGACCACACTAAAACTCTCAAATTTCTTTCAAGTTTTTTTGTCTCTGTTGATTGCTCTTACTCTCTTACATTGTTCTTACTCTCCATTTTTATAAGTATTATGCAGCAAACGATAACAAGATGATTTTACTATGTAAGAGATTCTTATTAACAATCATATTATTTTGAGTGTCTAGTATCTCACTCAAAAACCGATTACTGAATGAATCCCCAATACATTATTTGGTCCACCTTTATAAGATAGTCAAGACACGACGTAGATAGGTTGAGCCAAAATTCTAGCAGGGGACTCTGCCCCTCAACCACCCCATACATTCAAATTTATCCCACCTTTTCTCAAAACTGGTTTTGGTGGGTTCTCTTCCGATTGGACGTGATTCGACTTAAAATCTCACATTGCATGGGAGAAGGGTCGTGGTCACTTTACAAGTGTTGAGCTAGTTTTCTGGAGTGAGATAGACATCGACCAATTTTCAAACCTTTCCAAGTTTAAGATCTACCCATATACAAGATATTTCTCAAAATCGACATCGGCAGTATATATACAAGAAGAATCCAAATGATATATCTCATCACTTTGATGAACATGAAAAACAATACTAGAGATTACAATGTAGAATGCAAGTGGGTGTGAATAACAAGCAAGAGAGAATAACATCTTGATCATTTTAATTACTCTACCTCCTGGAATTCTAATCTCTACAGCCGGCTCACTGCAATACAGTTCCTTCACTGTACTCAAATTTTCTTTATCTTTACCCAATCTTCTCTTTTAACTACTTTTCATTTTTGTCATTTCTCTTCGATTCTAATAATTGCTTGGTAGCTTCCAAACCCATTAACTTGTCTGTGTTTTTTTAGAAGTTGTCTATTCAAGTCGGGGATATAAAAAACCGTCAACTTTAAGTTTTCATTTTGCTTACCATTAATTTGTTCATGCAAGTCATTTATACGTATCTTGCAGCTTTGAGTTTTCATCCTTGAACTTTTCAGCTTCATCTGTCTTAGCTTTCAATTGATCATTCAATGAGTTATTCATGGTTTTCAGTGATTCTATTTCATCCTCAATATCAGCCAAACTCTTCTGCAATGAAGTGTTTCTATCCTTCAAATCTGCAAACTCTTTTGTTCTTGCTTTAACTTGTTCTTTCAGAGATTGAATATCTTTGGTTGCTTCATTCATGGCATTATTCAACACTTTCTCGAGCTTAATCTCGACTACCTCATTTTCTAGTTCTTTATTCTCAAATCGCAATTTATCTACCTTCTCTCTCAAAATAAATTGGGTTTCGGATGAGAATGGGTTCACCAATTTTTTGTTGAGGGAATTGTTGAATTCTTCATGAAGATGATCGAGCTTTGCCATTTTGTTTCCCAGTTCTTTTACTGAATCGATACTACTGATAGAATTAGAGAGAAGAGATAATTCTTATTCCATTACAATTGTTGATTACAACTGTAATATATATTGTCTCACAGTCACTCTATTAGGCAATAAGACTAGTTAAGATATCCTCTCAATATTACAATATATCTTTCATAAATACAATAGAAAATAATATATTCGAAAGATATATAAATAATATCATGTTAAGTCTTCATCATCTGACGATACATGTTGTTGATGTCTTCATGATTCGATGGTAGATATTAGTCTCATTTACATCCCCCCTCAAGCTAAGCTGGTCGTCACACTTGTTTAGTTGTCGTGTAAATTATACTTCTTTCAATTTGTCAAGTCTTCTTCAAAGTTTGCTTCTTGTCTTTAAACCTTTTTTTTTTTAATAGTGGATGCGGATTTCTTTATATACCCATGACAGAAGAAGTGGAAAACCAGAGCTAGATCAACTTTTTTTTTAGCACAATTTCTCCCTTCGTTGTTAGAAACAAAATCGAATTAGAAGAAAAGAAATAGAAAATATGAGCTAGGCGTTGAGTTCAGAAAATCATAGTCAAACTCTTTTTCTTTTTTTGTTTTGAGAAAATGAGAGAGAGAGAGAGAGGGGGGATTTCAGCGAGAAAGCAATGAGGTCGTTTAAAATCCCACGAGAGAGATAGAGTTATATGGATTAGCCAAACTCGATTTATTTATTTATTTTGAGAAAATGAGAGAGAAAGAAGAATTAAGCGAGAAAGCAGTGAGGTCGTTGAAAATCCCACGAAAAAGATAGAGTTATGTGGATCAATAAAAGAGATAATATAAAGATCCAAAAAAATTGTAACTGTAGAAAAGAAGCCAGTTACTGTAATGAGATTGAAGAGAAAGAAAATTTGGAAGAATTTGATTTAATTTACCTCGATTAAGATATAATCATTGAAAATTGAATTCACGCATCCTCTAGAGAGCAGGAAGGTAAAGTAAAAAGTGAGAGATGAAGATAAAGGTAGTTAGGAGTAATCAAAGTTTTGATGTCTATAAATCTTGATGAACTTAGTTGACAAATGAGATCAAATTGTTGACACTTGCAAGGAAGGAGTAACTTTGTAATGTAAGACATCCAGAACTCGTTCTCTCTTTATCTCCTTTAGATCTTAAACATTCTTCTACTATGGAAAAGTAGGAACAATTCTAGATCAAGAAGTTTATTATTCTTTTTCTAAACTAAATTATTGAAAGGAAACACAAATTTAGAAATCTTTACAAAAAAATTAATAGACAATACTCCGGCGGACGGTAGTCATTGATATTGTCTACCGCCGCCGATTTTGCGGAAGCTCACTAGGATCTAATTCAATACTCGTTAGAGTTTTTAGGCTCTAGATACCATGATAGAATTAGAGAGAAGAGATAATTCTTATTTCATTACAATTGTTGATTACAACTGTAATATATATAGTCTCACAGTCACTCTATTAGGCAAGAAGACTAGTTAAGATATCCTCTCAATATTTAAATATATCTTTCATAAATACAATAGAAAAAAATATATTCGAAAGATATATAAATACTATCATGTTAAGTCTTCATCATCTGACGGTACATGTTGTTGATGTCTTCATGATTCGATGGTAGATATTAGTCTCATTTACAACTACAACTAACCGAAAAAAGTGCTTCAATTCTAGCCTTTCGTACTCTAACTGCGCTTTGCCGTATAATCTGATTCAAATCATGGAATTTTTTCTTCGTGTTCTTGTTTTATCAATTGGTTCTTTTTGTTCAACTCATCAATCTTATTATGGGGATCACTAAAATCTTTCTTGGTTTCATTCTTCTTCTCCTTTGTTCCCATTTTCTTTACCATCTTCCTTAACCTTTCAAAAATCTACAAGAAGAGTGAAATGAATTTAAGTGATTCAGAATCAAAGATACAAACTCAAATATTTTCTGTTACATAACAAAAGTGAAATCATGGCCTAATCTGGAGAAAACTTGATGCTAGTAGGTTAATCTAAACAATTTCCGAAAAGAGATTTATATGAACTTGAACTTAAATCCCATTTTACTCATTAGGGTTTGCATAATTCTTAATCGTAATTAGGTATATCTGAAGCATGAACTTAAACCCTATTTGAGTGGTTAGGGTGTAAAGAACCCATAATTAAATCACAACGTACTAAATACCCAAATTACAGAATTTAAAAAAAAAAAAAAAAATCTAACTCCGTATGAATATATCAAACATAATTACTGAATCATTTAAATCTAACTATCTATGATTATAGCAAATTTGAGTCTTTGAGTAAAGATATAAACTTTAAATTCTTTAACATCAAGAAACTGAAGAAAAGATAATATGAAAGATTGAAAATCATAGATAGGACCTAACTACAATGTGGGTTGTTATGATTCAAGAAATGGGAAACTTAGAGAAATTGAAAGATTGAAAATCATAGATAGGACCCTCCAAAATTCAGCCCAATCCGAGTCCTAGAAGTTACTGAACCGGTCTAGGCCCAAAACCCTATTTTTGGCCTTTTTGTACTATCTTTGCCTAATTCCTTTTTAGGCCTGTGAGATATGTTTATGGGACACTCATGATTATATCTCACTCCCACTAGTCATATCCTAGATCAATTTGTCACTCTTATGTGTAACCCGTTGTAGGATCCGATCGAAGTTAGCCGCGAATTACTTCGTAATTCGACGATCGTAGTTGGTCTTTAGCTACAACTCTACGATCCCTAAATCAATCGGACTTGATGATCTTCCACATCAATTGTCCTATCCGACAAATTGTTCGCATTGTCACCTTGGTCGAAGGACATCTCCTTCAGACTCCCACTTGGACTTAGAACAAGTGCAATGCCTCGATTCCCGTGTCAATTTAGTATCCCATCTGATACGTTACGTCATTCAGACTTTCTTGATATCCGAGTACAACTGTAAAATACAAACGATTAACTCCTAATCCGTTTGAGCGTGGCCACGCATTTTCAGTTGCTACTCATCAAGTGGCCTTGAGACACTTTGTACCTTATGTGATTTAGGATGACACAATCCATTCTTGCGCTCCCACTTAACTTCATGTCTATCCTGTCCTTCCCAGTATCCGTCTTTATAACCTCCTTTTACGGCGCGGCGTTTGACGGAACCAAAGTCGGACATTCCTTTCATAAGATGAGTGGAGCACTCATGTTTTGAGGAATCTCTCCAATTGTCTTTATGAGAAGTATTGACGTTCATCACAAGTGATGTACTTCTCATTTGAGGGTTATCCAGTGTATAAACCTTTTACACACCCACGTAGTCGAATAGAATATACTATTCCTATAGCCCATGAAACTGCGCTATCCCATCGACTCCCGTGCTAGTCTTCGTGAGTCATTGTTGTCCATGCAATGACCTGGACCAGGGATTCGATAATAAATATTCCAAGTTCACTTAATAGGGTTTCATTCATCAGATCACGTATCTGACAACCCTATTCGGAATGTTTTATCATCAATGAACTGTCGTTTAAACACTAAACCAAATTTAGACTACTTGTGAAATAACTCTATTATTTCTGATAACGAGAGTTGTAAATCTGAGCCTCTTCCGTAAAACTCTTTTTACCCACTCAGTTTTACTTGTCGAGGTTTAAAATTATGCCTCATGCCTTAGACTCGTGTATGACTCTCATACTTTGTCTTAGGTGACAGTTTAGTTTGACTACGGATGTAATCCGTTTAAACTTTTCTAATTATCAATTAATTTAAAGACCGTTATCTTCAACCTTGATAATTTCTAGTAACTTTTACTAGAGTTAAGGCTTTTAATTCTTTATGTAGTATTTGCAACAGTTCCCGGCTTAAAACACTTTTAGCCTACTTTCCTTCCATGTCTGGAAGTTTGCTACGATGACATGTTCAACTTTTGTACTACTTCATCCTTTAGCCTTCTAGGATGTTTCTATGTAGTGTTTCGGTTTTCGAATCCGAATTTGGATATTCAAATGCTAATCATATCCAATATGATTGACTTTATGTATTCGAACATAAATCTCCCTCTCATGCTTGTTTGCTACATCGGTGTCTTTTCAAACTCCGATTTAGCAACGCTCTTAGTCATGAGTTTTGGGTCGAAATTCTTTTAGACTTTCCGAGTCTTAGATTTTCTGTTTCGGATCTCAAGCATCTCAGCGTACTGAGTCTCTCTAATCCTATCATCCTTTTGATCTATGCTTATAGATCTTCAGATGCCCAAAATGGCATTTCATCCTTGTGTGTGGTCGTTTTATTGAGTCAGTGTGTTCACTGTTACACAACATCTTATGTCGTACTCAATCTTTTGTATGTACTCAGCATACGGACCTGGAAGGTTTGTTTCTCCCACTTACCTTCTTGAAACTCGTGATTCAAGATTTTCTTCATTCCTCAGGAATCAAACTTCTTTGATTGCCTTTTGAATCGAAGATTTTAACTCTTGCGTGCTTTTAATCCGTCGATAGATTTCTGAAGCATGCCTATGGACATAACTTGATTGGAAGAATCTTATTCTTCTTGTCTAGTTTCGGGAAACATGAATGTTTCCATCCTTCTCAGTTTTCTATTTTGGAAAACCAATTTAGGTCTTCTGTTGACTTAAATTATCAAGCTTCATGTCTTGACGAGATATGGATTCCACGATGATTTTGGCTTCTAGCCAAAATCTAGAGTCAGTTTCCGTTTCTGCGCAGGTCTTTTATCTCTTCAGAAATAACCTTTATTTTCTGAGTCTTTAAGATTTTATTTTGACCTTTCAGGGCTTTTGAACAACAATTTAGAATTTTCTCAATTACTTTGAGATATTCCTTTAGAGACACTTTCACTCGCTTTGAGAGTTCTCCCGCGAATGACATTCGCTTTTGTGCGGTGGGTTTACAAGATCATATCTTTAACCTTTCCTTTTCCGAGGAGCAGCAGTTTGTTGCTCTTGGTCGAATTTAATCCTCTTGTACAAGTTTCATGATTGTTCTTCATGACCCTCCATGATTTTTCTCATGATCGAATTAAATCGACTTGTACTTTTCTCCCACTTATTCTTGTAATAATTAGTACTTTTTTCCCAGACTACTAGGTGTGCTAATTACTAGAAGAATACTATCATGAGCAACAAACACTTTGTTCTCTTGATTGGTTGTGGAAGAAGCCCAAATTTCTTCTAAAAGAAATTGCGTCAGATATTAGCTAGTTTTGTAACGTTTTTACAAGTTTTAGCTTTAGACGGAATAGGCTAAGTGTGAAAACAATCGTGTCTAGACTATATCCCAAAATATTCGGAAGACTGGCTTAAACCCATCTTTGATCGAATAATGCATAGCAATGTTCGATTACTCCCACTGAATCCACCATCCCATAGATGTGTTCCATGGAGCGAGTTGGGAATCGGCTTCCCAACTCCTTTGATGGTTATCAAATGTTTGACTCAAGTTTTTACCACTCCAATCTAATCGGATGACTTAAACTCTCTTGTCAAAATGATTCTTTACTTCGGTTTGTACTTTGTTTGAACCTTTCAAACATTCTGACTTATACTTTATGATTTGTACGTTTCCATACTTCATGAAGTTATCAGCGTATATATTGGAGTAGCTCTCGTTAGCTTCTGCAAGTAAACTTATAGGTCTGCATAACACTGTATGAGTCCTAATAGATTACTAGTCTCTATGCCTTTTGAAAAGGGTGACTTTGTCAATTTAGTCCTTAAGACCTAATTGACAATGCTGAAGTTTAATGAGTTTCAATCTCTTGATTTTAGCCATTATCATTGTTAACCTTCAATTAATTTTACCACTGGTTTAAAACATCAGACGTTTCTAGAAGAACAAAATAATCACTATTAAGTTCTAAGCTAGATCAGTGTCTAAAAGAAGACTTTGATCCCTTTCAGCATCCTTAGCATTACTGCTTCTGCTCCCTCTTGGATCTTTACTTCTTTTAGTCAAGTGTGTGATTTCCTTGAGCTTTACCGAGCCGTACATCCGGTATAAAATACCTGATGAAGAAATTTTACGATACTTGTTTTTAACTTTGTTAACAAGGATGTTGGAATCGGAATTCGTAATTCCATTCCTTATGTCCTCCGGGTGCTAAGGGTAGTTTCCTCTTGAATGGTCTAGCCATTGTTTGGAAACATTCACAGTAATGAGAAATACTCTTGATCATGTACTCAGTAACTGTTTGTCTTTTCTTCGATCAAATGTTTGTCTCACTTGACTGACCCTTTGCCCTTTTGAATCTTAAGAGCTCTTTCTTAGATTTTTGTACCAAATCTCAAGAACCTTTCTTAGATTGGATATTCCCGCATGTTCTGCTCAGTTTGTTCGTAACAACCTGAGTGACTCATCTAAGGTTTTATCTATCTTTGTTCAATCGATATTGAATTGGGTGATAGATTTATTCTGTTGTCTTCCGTTAGGATGACTTTCAGATTGCCTTGGAGGTCTCGTACCTCTCCATTTATGACTTCTGTGGGAAATTCTTCCTCAATTTGTCTTAATGGTTATGCTAGCATCCATTACTCTTCGAAAGAGAATGTTATAAGATTGCTTGCAAATGGCTTTTGACCTTCTTCGGTATGAGTCAACATTGGGATTGGGTATTCTAGTAAGCTTTCCTTTTGAATCTGAGAACTATTCTCGGATTCATTCTTCCATTCTAGGAAGTGGATCAACACCTCCCTTAGGTGTGATTTTAAAGTTGAAACCGTTTTCATGTGTCAACTTAATTCTACATAAAGAAATGGCAAAGTTTTAAAACTCGTTATCGTTTTTGAAAAACTTAGTTTTCCCACATTATTCAATAAAAATCGTCCCCGATTGAATAAGTGATTCCAAGATCTCAGTTCTTCGGAGTAAAGCAGACGAAGGCCCTATCCTTTGACTCCGTCGTTCCGGGTGAGTGAACTACTTCACTGATCATACCTTATGACTCTTGGTTGATAGATTTCATTAATGAATGACTAATCTATCCTTTTGCCTGGAGTATCCAAGACTCTCTTGCTGATCTCGTTGAGTAGAACCATTTAGACGTGTAGGCCTCTTCTATAGACCTACCCGCATTGTCCCAAGGTAGAGGAGGTACTCTGCGAAGGCCGACCCACCTTCCTCGAACAAGGGCGCAACGAGTGTCTTAATCTGGATAGGCGATTACTCAAGATTACGTTTTGGGGACTTTTACGCTAGTCTGGCGTTTGTTATAGTGAACTATTTAGCCTAACTAACATCCACGACATAAAGCGTAAATAAGTAAGTAAATGCGCGCGAGAAAGTAAATCAAGCAGACATGGATCCTAGTATTGCCCCTAACCTAGAAGATCTAATCTCCTTTGGTTTTCTTCTTGTTTCGTCTTTTGGTTCGTCTTAGATCGTCATCTTTAAACCTCCATTGATTTCTCCCACTCGCCTTTGGATTTAATCCTCGAGTTTCTTCAATGGACTCATAGACCCTAAACTCTAATTACAAGACTCTAATGATTCGCAGATCGTATAAACTTGAAATTAAAATTAATTACAAAGCATGCACCCATCCGTGCTTAAAACAAGAATAAAGAAATAAATCTATGGCCATACTAGTTTCCCGCATTCACATCACATGCAATCATATAATATATCAAGGCTAAGAATTATATATGCATGATTATCTTGGGAGATACTTTTGTTGACATCACATGTCACATTACGGTCCTTAAGTCTAAATTCGAAGAATTTAACTAATGGTGCGTTCCGGTTTTATCTTTTATGATTTCTAAAATCATCTTTAAGAAAAACTCCGTTTTGGGTTCTGAAAGCCCGGGTCAATTTCGGAAAAAATATTGGTTCGATTCTTAATGATTTCATAAATCATTTTAAAGAGAAATCCGTTTTGGCCTTCTGGATGGCCCGGATTGATTTTGGAATTATTTGGTTGGAATCGGAAGAAATTTTGGCAAAAACTCCCACTCGAATGATGGTCCTTTTTAGCGGTCCGAAAAGCCTCGAAAAAGCCCGGGACAAGTCCTAGACAAGTCCCGGCCCAAGCCCACAAAAGGGCTCGGACAAGGTCCGGACATAGCACGGCCCATAGGGCCGGCATGTCCTGGCCGAGGCCTATCAAGGCCTGGTCTCGTCCTGGCCGGAGCCAGGACGCTAGTCCATGTACCAGACGCGTCCTAGACGTGTCTGGTGCTGGACCGGACCAGCGCTAAGTGTCTCGGACCTAGTCCGAGACACCAAGAACCTCCCAGACGCATCTCCAAGACGCGTCTGGTTGAGAGCTCTGGACGCGTCTCAGACGCGTCCAGGAAGCTCCCTTGCAGCTGCTGATCGCGTCCTAGATGCGACCTGGACGCGCCTCCAAGACGCGTCCCCAGTAGCTGCTCTAGACGCGTCCAGAAGACGCGTCCAGGAGCTTCTGGTTGCAGCTGCTCTGGACGCGTCCAGAAGACGCGTCCAGGAGCTTCCGGTCCGGCCAGGAAGCTTCCTGGCCGGATACTAGGGTTTTTCAAAACCCTAGTTTCCAAATTTTTTTTTTCTTATGCAACTTTAAGTTGCTATTTTCCAATTTTAAAGCTTTTCTAAAATTTTGAAATTCCTTTTAGAAAACTTCTAAAATTCTTTTTAAAACTTTTAGAAACTTTTAAAAATTTTCCAAATTTGTTTTGGGAGTTTCCTAAACTCAAAACAACTCTTTTTAGAACACTTCTAAAATTCCAAATTTTTGTTTTTCAAAAGTTTCCAAAACTTAAAAACAACTCTTAATCAAACCAATTTTGGATCAAAATCTAGGTTTTCGAAACTCTTTCAAGAACAAATTTTGAAATCTATTTAAAAAAAAAATTTCTTGAATCCCATTCAAAATCAATCAAATTCTTATGTTTAAAAAAAAACCTTTTAAACATAACTATCAACTTAATCAAGCATGGATTAGACCAAAATTCAATCAAATTGAGTTTTTAAAACACTTTCAATCATCAATTTGATTCTCAATTTGAAAATTTATTGAATCCCATCAAATTATGAGTTTAAAATACTTTTAAAACACCTTTTAAAATACTTTTATAAACTCAATTTTCAAACTATCAAGCATATCATATATGAATTAGTTCGATTCTTAGCAAAAACTAGTTAATTGCAAGAGGCTCTGACGCCACTGTAGTGATTTATACCCTTATACTAGTGTTTATAGCGGATAACAACATCTAATGTCTAACACTAGTATCCCCAAGATCATCATGCAAAACTAGTAATTAAACTAATGGAGATAGTAGATTACCTTAATCGCTTTTCCCTCGAACTAGTTGAATTGATTAAAGAAGACCAAGAGCTTCAAGTGTAGCTCCTCTACTTGGGACACGAGCAATCAATTTGATCTTCCACCTTGTTGTATAGCTAGCAAACCAATGGTGGTTGGAAGAAGAACTTCCTTTCTTCTTGACTAGATAGATAGTTAATGGGAATTAGCTCACTTTCTCCTCTCTACTTGATGTGGTAGAGTAAGAAAGCTTAGAGAGAAATTCCACACCTTATTCTCTGCCCTAAGAGTGTTTATATAGAACCCTAATAAGAATCTATCTCCTTTTAGGTTTCCTAAAACACCCTTTAGAATAAGATTTAGGGAAATAGTCGAAAATAGCAACTATTGGTATTTTCTCAATTCCCTAAGAAGGAGGTGTCCAAACACCACGAAAATTGGCAGATACAATGTTTATTACTCCCTCCGTCCCATTTTGTTTGTAGTTTTGGGGAATTCAACTTATTAAGGAATGTTATTTATTGTTGACAAATATAAAGACTTTTCCTAAACTACCCTCATTTAATATAGAGTATTTTATTAAATACAACATTGGTAAAAACGTAAAACCAATAAGAACCTTTGAATGGTCTTCAAATTAAAGGGTAGTCTTGGAAGTTTCATTATTTTAATAATTAAATGAATGTTATAAAAGGAAAGTGACAAATAATTTGGGACATCCATAAAAGGAATAACAACCAAAGAAAATGGGACGGAGGGAGTATATCAGCAACTAACCCTCCAAAATTCAGCCCAATCCGAGTCCTAGAAGTACCCGAACCGGTCTAGGCCCAAAACCCTGTTTTTGGCCTTTTTGTACTATCTTTGCCTAATTCCTTTTTAGGCCTGTAAGATATGTTTATGGGACACTCCCATGATTATATCTCACTCCCACTAGTCATATCCTAGATCAATTTGTCACTCTTATGTGTAACCCGTTGTAGGATCCGATCTAAGTTAGCCGCGAATTACTTCGTAATTCGACGATCGTAGTTGGTCTCTAGCTACAACTCTACGATCCCTAAATCAATCGGACTTGATGATCTTCCACATCAATTGTCCTATCCGACAAATTGTTCGCATTGTCACCTTGGTCGAAGGACATCTCCTTCAACTCCTTCATTTAATAGTCAAGATCTTTTTGTATGTCTAAAAACACATAACAAATGATGAAATAAAATTGGGTTATTTCTCAAATAGCCCCAAACTTTGTGACCAGCTTCCTACCTAGGTCCCTAATTTATCAAAAATACCAGATGGCCCCATTTTTTAGTTACCGTTATAACTCCGTTAACTAGTCCTCACCTCTCTCTCCTCCATCTCAGCACCTCTCTCTCCTCCATCTCATCACCTCTCTCTGCCACCTCATCTTCTCGCCACCTCATCGTCTTCACCGGCGAAGGTCGCCGACCGACGACCTTCAAACCTAATTTTTTTTTCTCTTCTTCTTCCTCTCTTTCTCCTGTTTTCTCTTTCTTCTTCTTCCTCTCTCTTCCCCTCTCTTCTCACTTTCACACTCTCTATACTGGCTAGCGAAGGGGGAACCCTTCGCCGACCGTCGGTCTGGGAAATATGGTTCACTAAGAGAGAGAAAAGGAAGACGAATTCTAGAGAGAGAAAGAGAAGTTACTAGATTCGATGTCAAGAGCACAAAATTATGAGTTTCAGGAATGGTGGAACAAAGAAAGAGAAAAGAATCAAGGATTATTTACAGAGAAGTCTGAAAACCCTAATTGGTCAAATGTTGAGATCCGAAGTCGAATTGGATTTCAAGACAAAGAAGAAAAAGATGATCGAACAGTAGGAAAATAGAGAATTATAAATGCTCGTCAATTATCTGTTGTTTGTCTTCTCAAATTCCAATAAGCTGCTAATTGTTTAGCTTGGAATATAAATGGATTACTCTCTAATTAGAACTGCAAATCGTAGAATTTCATCTTCTCCTCCTTCTTCTTCTTCTTCTTCTTCTTCATCTTCTTTTTCAATTGTGGTTCTTCTCGAACTGAATCTCGATTCTACCGAGTTATTGAGGTGTGTTTTATTCTTGTAATTTTGTTACTATTTTTCGAACATTTAGCATTCTTTAAAGGATGGCATTTCAGTCCTCCATTAATGGCTTTTGTCGTAACTTTTGTAGAGCTTGTTTATGCGAATTGGTTATTTCGAGCGGATTATCGTGCTCTGCCGCTTCAAACTCGAACAAATATTTGTATTGTCATGTTCTTAATCCAGTCAGTGGATCGTATTATATTGATGCTTGGATGCTATCAGATCAAGTTTCGAAGGTTGAAACCTATTCCTCTCATTGAATTGACTGGAGATGTTGAAGACCAAAATTCTATGGTTTTGATTCAGATCCCAATGTGCAACGAGAAGGAGGTAACAATCATATGATTATTTAGCTTCCATGTTTCGACTGCTCTATTTTGGATCTAGTTTCCAAGACAGACGACCGACAAAGGAGATAGAGAGAGAGAATGAGAAGAGATGGGAAGAGAGAGAAAACATGAGAGAAAAAAAAGAAGAGAGAGAAAACATGAGAGAGGTTTTTTTTAGGTTTGAAGGTCGCCGGCCGAAAAATTGGTCGGTCGGCGACCTTTGCCGGTGAAGACGATGAGGTGGCGAAGAAGAAGAGAGAGAAAACAGGAGAGGTTTTTTTTTAGGTTTGAAGGTCGCTGGTCGGAAAATTGATCGGCCGGCGACCTTCGCCGGTGAAGACGATGAGGTGGCAGAGAGAGGTGATGAGATGGAGGAGAGAGAGGTGATGACTAGTTAACGGAGATAACGGTAACTTAAAAAGGGGGTCATTTGGATACTTTTGATAAAGTAGGGGGCTAGGCAGGAAGCTGGTCACAAAGTTGGGGGCTATTTGGAAAATAACTCAATAAAATTTGACAGAAAAATTTCGGACAAAGTAATTGAAAAATGCACTAAATCTCGACCAATATGATCAAAATATGTGCAAAATTTCGACCACTATGATCGGAATATTAATATTGGTCGAAATTTTGGGCTATTTCAACTACTATGCCCGAAATATGTTCAGTGATTCGACCACAGTGGCCGAAATTCTGGCGACAAAAAAAAGTAATTATGATGACCGAAATATTTACTCTTTGAAAAAAATCTTCACCAACAGTTTTCACTAATATGATTAAATAATAAATGTGTTACATTGTAAAGAAAGAGATGAGAGAAACTTAAAAGTAGATAGGAATGTAGTGTTTATAGGCGATGCTTGTTTCGTAGAATAGATTAAAAATAAGATTTTGTACGAGGAAATGTGGATCTAATGAAAGACATAAAAATAAGAGAAAACGTCGATACTTGTATTATTTTAATCTTAGTTTTTATCCCACTAAAATTTATTTGATTTAGCTCTCTAAAAACAATGTCTATTTTCTAATTGGTAAAGGGACTTCAAATAGAAAAAAAAGAATATAATATTTTGACCATGTCTCTATACTATTTAACCGAGTCTCAATACTAAACACCAAAATTTGTGAAATTTGGCAAGGGTATACGGTATACCTCCTCTAAAATTCCTAACTGCCCCTGAGCGAATTAACATCACTTCGTACTTTCCTAGTCAGTTTAGGATATACTACCTAATACTACTAGTATATATAAACTACATGGGTATCCCGTATACCTCCTCTCAAATTCCTAACACAATATTCAGCAAACAGATAGTGTTTCCACTCCCAAATTGTTTCTTTAGTTCATGTAATCAGTTTTGCTTTCTTGATCGTCACTCAAGAATTAAGACTTTGTGTACTAGTCGTTGCGATCAATCATGCTAAATCCAGTTTCTTCACCACTACCTTCGGATACTAATCATCTCCATTCTTCTTCTGAATCAATTTCGGCTATAGAAATAGTAGCTTCTGTTTTCATGTTACTTTTTGTGTTTTATGTTTTTTGTCGTTGTTTCTATATTTTTATACGGTATATAAGAACAAGGTCAACTCAAATTCTAAATATTCGGAACATACAAAGAAACTCCACTCTCCCACCATTAAGTTATAATATATCCTTTATCGAACAAGGTTGGATTTCAAGTCTACGTTCTCGACCAACTCCAAGAACTAATCATAATGGTCAAGAAGAACAACAACAATTCATCATTATTCTAACGAGTGATTATTTCGTTGATCAAAGTTGCAGTAATAATAGGGGAATGAGTTCAAGAGGAAGTACATCTGATCAACCGAGGCAAGCGCCCCCTATAGATGCACTAACAACTATCGATTGTCCTATTTGTTTGGAAAATATACGTGAAGAAGGTACAGATGATAATACGAGTGATAATGATGGTAAGGAGAAAAAGGAGAAGAAATTGTGCATGCTTTCCAAGTGCAAACACATTTTTCATGTGGAGTGTATTAATGAATGGCTAAAGTCTGAATTTTTAAAGCAGACTTGCCCGATTTGTCGTGCAAGTATTATCTCTTAAATCTATAGATCAATGATACGATTGTTCTCTAAGATTTCATGAAAAATATTGTATACAATTGTTGAACTTTAGCTTAATTCTTTCTTTCCTGAATATTTTTTTAGACCTTTTAGACAGAAAACATGGTTTCAAGGGCAATTTATCTTCACCCTTTTGTCGTATTATAAACATGTACTGGGATCAAATGCATTTTGGTCCATAGGTGACCTTTCTCAATTATGTTATATTGTTTAAGAAGTTAGAGGAGAGACAAGGCAAGGAGCTTCTAGTTTTGCCATGAATGGGCGCCTAAGGAGCTCCTTGGTTATGGATCAAGGCGAACCTAATGTATTTCATTATTTTTTTTTCTAAATTGAATAATTGATATTTATTGAAGTAGTAGTATAGATCGTAATCATCACGCACTCAGCAAAATACTGTAGTTTAAAACACAACAGTCAATAGGAAAAGAATATGCATTCATCCTCTTCGTCACCTAGATAGCTAGACTACCGTGTTTTTAAACCGAAACCTTGGTTGCCCTCAGAAGAACCTCATTCTCCTTTGACAATACGAATTCCAAACTACTCATAAGAGTTTCCTAGTCAAAGAAAGAGAACTCTGACATCGATGATTGCTCGTAACTAAAGAATTTGACAACGGAGTTGGACACAATACTTGCGCAGTTAGTGCCATTGACTCTGAAGGGTCCTCAGTCCTCGGACACCCTCACTATTCCAAATATATTTCAGCCCTTGAATTGTTCCATTATACTTTACATTTTGAGAATTTTGAACCTATGTTAACCAAATTCAAAAGAATATCATTTTACGTAGAGTAACGAATATCAACCATTTTGGAATATGTCATTTGAAAATTACAGCCTCCCCATGTGTTCTACAAAACCATGGCACCATCTAAACGAAATGACAGGGACGCCTTTGAATTTTTCAATTGCACTTCCATACGTTCCAATGACGATCAAACTCAAGGAAAAATCTGAAAACTATCCAAATATGACAATCTGGAGACTAAAAGAGAAAAGATTTGAGCTGAGCTTTATTAGAAAAATCTGTGAACTATACAAGTAAAAGATGCTTCATCCTCACTATATTCGAATTTCAGTTAAGTCAAACCATGTAATCTTTATCATCTTTTACCTAGTCTTCTCTTGTGAACTATTCTTTATGTTTGACTGCTCCAATCAATGTTTTTATCGTACTTTTCGCTTTTTCTAACTCTGCTTCTTGTTCTTCAATCTGTTCTTGCAAGTTGGTGTTAATAAGTTCCATCTCTAAGTATTGATTTCTCGACTTTTTAGTCTCATCCGTCTGAGCTTTCACCTGATCTTTAAGTGACTTGTTCTTGCTTACCCATCATGAATTTATTTGACCCTTGAGTTCATGCGAAATCTTCTGCAATGAAGTATTTTCAAGTTCCAATTTAGAGTTTTTATCCTTCAAATCTGCACATTCATTTGTTCTTGCTTTAACTTCTTCTTTCAGAGATTGAATTTCTTCTATTGCTTCATTCATGGCATCCCTTAACTCTTTCTGAAGCTCAATCTCGCCTGATATCGATCTGCTTTTAGACTCCATTAACTCATTCTTGAGTTCTTTCACTTCTTCATTCGAACGTGAAATTTGATCTCGCAAGTTGGTGTTCTTAAGTTGCAGGTTTGAGTTTTGAACTCTGAAACAGTCAGCTTCATTTGTCTTAGCTTTCACTTCATCTATCAATGACTTCTTATCGGTTTTCAATGATTTTAGTTCATTCAAGCAGTTAACCAAAATCTTCTCCAACATAAAGTTTTGAGTTTCCAAGTTCGATTTGTTCAGCTTCAGATTTTCACATTCTTTTGTTCTCGCCTTAACTTGTTCTTCCAGAGGTCGCATTTCTTTTACTTCGCGCTTTATGACATCCTTTAACTCATTCTCGAACGCAATCTTGTTCAATTCCAACCCGTTTTTTGACTCCATTACTTCATTCTTGAGTTCATTAAGTTTTTCGTTCAGACCTGAAATATGATCTTTCAAAATGTCAAAAACTAAACCTAAAGTTTAACTGATTTAAATTAGGTTAATCTAAAAATATTTGAACTTGTTCACAAAATGTGAAACATGAAGCCAATTTGACTGTTTTAGGGTTTAAGGAATTCATATAAAAAAATCTTTTTATATGAAACTAATTTAAATTAGGTTAATCTAAATATATTCGAATGTCATTATGAAACCAATTTGACAAATCTTTTTTTTTCCTCATATAAAAAAATCTCTTTGAGTCGCATTGGTTACAAAAACTATGACCACTCAATTTTTCTTGGGAAAATTGAGGGGAGCCCATGGACACCATAAGTAAAAATGGAAGGCTCCTATAAAACTTCTCTATGGGCCATCGACATTCTAAAAGAGCCTCAGAAATGTGTTATCAGCGCCTCCCATCTATTAACGCCCCACCCCCTAGTCTGAAGAAAACGCTTAAAAAATGCCCCCCCGGCCCTCCCTAAACCCCACTCTTGGTGTTGAAATAGGATCAAAATGTTGTTTCCGTAATAAAATCAGTGGTGTCTGAACTAATTTTTGTTCATAAAACCGGTTAAACCCTACAGACAGTACTTTTCTCAACAGATTTTTTTTTGTTATCTTTAATTTTATTGAAGTACTGTTCTATTTCACAAATAATAAACTTAAGACAAAATCAGTTCAATCGTATAGACACTACTTTTATTGCTCTCTCTCTCTCTCTCTCCCTTGAATATGTGTGAAGGAAGAAGAAGATAAAGAGATAACAACTACAAGAACAACACCTCTTACAACGAAGATTTCAAATTTCGTAGGCAGACAAAATCAAAACCTAAATTAATAACTTGGTTCTTTGCCAATTTGACCTCTTGTGTTTTTTTTCCTTGATAAGTTTTCTCTAATATTTCATTACGAAGAATCTGCCTAACATTTCATCCCGACTATACCTAATTTTGGTTGCAAAATCGGGAGTTTTGAATAACCTTACAGATTTAAACCCCAAACTTTATTCAAGTTACTGGAACTCATATCGGTGGAGACCGACCAATTCTGTGAGCCAAATTTGGCAATATTGTGCTTATCACATCTTTGATATATCAACATCATTGTAATGACTATCGTACATCGTAGTCAATTTCCAAAAGGAAATGTTATCAGCGCCTACCACTTATGAATGCCCCACCCCTAGTTTTAAGAAATGCCCCCTCCCGAAACAAGTATTCTCACTTTGGTGTTGCAATAGGATCAAATTGTTTTTTCGGTAACAAAATCAGTGGTGTTTGAACTAATTTTTTGTTGATAAAATTATTCCAACCCTACCAACACTACTTTTGTCAACAATTTTTTTCTTTTGTGATCTTCAATTGTATTGAAGTATTGTTTTCGTTCAAAAATAATAACTTAAATTTTGGTTGACAAAATCAGTTCAATCCTATAGACACTACTTTTAATGTTCTTTCTCTCCTTTGAATATGCGTGAAGGAAGAAGAAGATAAAGAGATAACAACTACAAAAACAACACCTCTTACAACGAGGATTTCAAATTTCGTAGGGAGATAAATCGAAACCTAAATTGATAAGTTGGTTCTTTATAAATTTGACCTCTTGTGTTTTTTTTTTCCTTGATAAGTTTTCTCTAATATTTCATTACGAAGAATCTGCCTAACATTTCATCCCGATTATACTTAATTTTGGTTGCAAAATCGGGGGTTTTGAATAACCCCACAGATTTAAACCCTAAACTTTCTTCAAGTTAGGGGAACTGAAATCGGTGGAGACCGACCAATTCTGTGAGCCAAAATTTGTTCTACCTCACCGATCTCGAAGGGGCACAGTGGCGCTAATAGCACTTTAGCGAGGCCCTTGTAGAATTGGGGGCATATTTCATTCTTTGATTTAACAGAGAGAAACAAGTTTAACAAATTAACTGATGAACAAAAACAACAAACTTTTCTTTCTTCTCATACAAATAGATTTCTCTCAAATATGTAATAAAAAACAGAAACCCAAATGCATACATATATGGAAAATGGAAGGTTACATCATTAGGGTTAGCCGGCGTAGATGTGAAGATGAAGAGCTAAAGTGAGGATGGTGAAGAGAGCGAAGAAGATGACTGTGTGAATGAAAATCGATTTCCCGTTTGTTTTGAATCCACCAAACTCCATATGTCGAGTGTGTCCAGGTATCTGGAACAACAGTCCCGGCGACAGTAGTATAAATAACACAACCCCTATCAGTACCGGCGCCCAATCCGCCATTGAATAAGAATTTCACAAACAGAGTCTCAAAACAGGGGAAAGTAGTTCTGTTTTTTTAATTTTGAAGGAGAGTTTGTGTAGAAGGTAGTGGTAGTAGACTAGTAGAGGACTAGTGGTGTTTTTAGCGGAAAGGAGAGTGACATTTGGAACTTATTCTAGAAAAAGCATCACCCACTAAAGAGATAGCTTTTTGAGCTAGACCCAAGAGGCCAAGACCACCCAAACAGATATAATCATATTCCAGTTTAACTAGGGTTTTTCAGGTTCTACACCAAAATAAAAACAAGTTGAATCGTATTCAAGTGTTATTAGTGTCTTTGGTTTGATTGTGAGGAGAAACAAGTAGAATCTCGTTCATAGTTACTTCCCTCTTTCAAGTTCAATTCTAGAAGAGGGGCATATACTTTGGAGTCAGGTATGCGAAATAAACGATTGTTGGAATTATTTCACGATCAGGTAAGGAAGAGAGTATCGGTCGGTTTATAAATGTATTAAAAAAACTTTATTCTTTGAGCTAGTTTTTAGCGTGAGGGTTGTGAGAATGTCCTATACGAAAAAATGATGAACTAGTAACCAAAAATATAACGTTTAGGTCTTTCCACTTATTACTAATTGATTTTGAGTTAGATGACCACAAACCTAACATAGTATCAAAGCTACACGTCACCTGAAAAGAAATAAGAAATATGTGTTAACCTCAAATAAAACCACACATGAAAGGGCGAGTGAGAATAGTCTTACATGAGAAAAAGATGAGTCCAGAATGTAATGTTTATGTACTCTTCTCTCATTGGAAATTGATTTTGAATTAGATGATCACAAATTTAACAAGGGTGGTAGAAGACAACTGGCCCGTCTAATCCAAATTCAAGAGGAGTATTTATAATAGTGATGGCATTTTTATTGATAGCTAACTACCTATGGTATTAGTTCAACAAAAAAAACTACCTATGGTATGTAGATGACTGATAATGGAATGGGGTTCCTAAGAATATGATTCCCAAACACCCATTCAGTCTTCTTTGGCAATAAATTAGGATAGAATGACCATTCTTATCCCATTCATAACCCAAAGAAGTCTACAATAAAATAAAAGGGTAAAAATGATAATGGGGTTAACTTTATAGGATTCTCTATCTAAAAAACATATCCTTTGGGCATCTAAAGGACATTTAATGATTTGATTATTCTTACCATTTTTATGTGTTTGGTCTTTAATCATGAGTGACACCCCAGAGATAGATAGAGAGAGAGAGAGAGAGAGAGAGAGAGAGAGAGATAGAGATAGAGAGAGAGACATGTCCTCAAAGTACATAACAATTAAAGTCTATAGAGAGTGAGAGAGGGTGGAGAAATAAGAGGAGAAGAAGAAGAATGAGAGATTGGGCAGGAGCAATAGTAGCAACAGCTCTGTTTGCATTTGTATCACCAGGGTTAATACTTCAACTACCAGGGAAAGATGGACCTGTCGGTTTCATGAACATGAAAACTAGTTTGGCATCTATACTAGTACATGCTCTTCTTTATGCTTTGCTTCTTATGTTGTTCCTTGTTATCTTACATTTTCACCTCTATCTTTAATACTACATCTAATTCCATCATTCCTCTAGAGAGAAAGTATACAGAAGTGGGCAAATAAAGCTGTCATCATTTAAGGGTTAGAGATTGGGGCATACTGATCAGGGTCATGTAGTCGGTTCTAATTGTTCACACTCCAGATAAAGAAAAATAGCGCGACGAGTTGGAGTCGATCACGTCACTAGTCAATTAAAGCTGTCCCTTTTTGAGTTTTATGTACCTTATTATCTCTAGTTATAATGGACTTTCATTTTTGTAATTGTACTCTCTCAGTCTCTCAACAAAAAAAAAAAAACTAAGTAATTGTACTTATAGTGATGTAGTAGTTATAAAGATTAATTTATGAGCATTCAAGGTTGTTTTCATTACAGTTTGTTTCTCTGAAACTTTAGTTTGAAATCATCTTCTAATTCACCATACAAATTTTGCTTCTTTTTACTAGTTCCATTAGAATATTATTTTAGTTCCAATAAACGTTTACCGTCACTCGTATATCTCATGAATACAAAGTCTGTACAAGCACCTCGTCGAACAAACTATACTTGATTTTCTTTTTCTTTTTCTTTTTCTTTTTCTTTTTCTTTTTTGAGAAATCGACTACGATCTACGTTAATCATTATAAGACATCAATTCATTTAATACCTTATTCAATAACTATGAATTCCACCTCCTCTGAAATCGAACCTGAGACTTCTGGGGTTTGGAAGTTTTTGTAACACTATCAACTATTTGGTCAACCAATTGTTGACAATTGTACATCAAGTAAAGTGTAGTAAATTTTCATAGGACGGTTACAAATAACTATCAAAAATTAACATTTGAATAAGGGTGCTTCTAAAGGCACCGGACCAAAAAGCTGTTAGCATCCATCTCTATTAGCACCAGGTCCAACTGCTCATTTCTCTATTAGCACCGTACAACTATGTAGGCACCAGTCAAAGCCAACTTAACCCTAACGCCCCCCTCCGTTTGTCACAAAACCAAACAAAATCTATTGGACGGACTGAACAACTCCGACCCTAAAAGGACAAAACGGATCAACTGATCCGGGACCTAAGAGGACCAAACGGATCAGCTGATCCGGGGCTTAAAAAAACATCTCAATTATTTGAAGTTTGGTTCTTCTTGACTGTCATTCCTTCTTGTTTTAAGATTTAGATTTGGGTTTGTGTTGAATGATTTAGGGTGTTTACCCAAGTTTCAGTGAAGATCTAAACTTGGGTTGGAAACGAGAGAAGTAATAATGGTGGTAATGACAAGATGGAAACCATGGCAGCCTCTAATCACAAAGAAATTCGAAGTGAAGCTTATTTTACTGAGACTTGAAGGTTTGAAACAGTTTAAGAGGAAGTTTGTCCGAGATTAATGGTGGGTATTAGATGGAAAGGATGGAAATTTGGTTGAGTTCATTGAGGCGATCGGAGATGAGAAATTTCACCAAGGAGGAAGAAGTTAGGAGTGATGGAGTTGTTGATTGGAATGAAGAATTTCAGAGTGTTTTAAATTTTTCTGGTTATAAAGAGACTGAGTTTCTTCAATGGGAAATCACATTTACAATCTTCAATGTGAGTTCTTATTTTAGTTTTCTTTTTTAATTCATTGTTATTATGGAAGTAGTTTTTTAGGGTTCTTATTAAGTTTTGAACTCACATAAGATTTCAAAAGATTTTGTTGGTTTCATGAAAAAAAAAAGATTGGGTTTCTACTGTTTAAGCAAAATTAGGGGTAAGGGTAATGCATCTTTGTTTAGGGTTTCTCGGGAGAGATTATTAGGCTTACCTCTATCCTTATTGTTCATATTTATTTATTTGTTTTTGTTGAAATTCTGCAATATATATAAATTGCTTGAATTCCAAGAACTGTTGATTCCTTTTCAACCGAACTCCTCCGACGAGTCTTCATCTGGGTAAGTATTTTCAATCTTTTACTTCTATTTAAGTTATGTCAAATGTTTCTATGGTGGCAATAAAATTTCTGTAAAGAAGATGGAAGAAGCAAACGAAGGTGAACGTCACCCACATTAATAATCGGTGCTTATAGAGACTTCAGGTCAATGACCATTGACCCGAGTCAATAAAATATCCGGATGCTAACAACCTTTTGCCCCGGTGCCTTTAGAAGCACCCTTTGAATAACTAATGTAAGAAAAGAGAAATTGTATTGATTATATTGATTTCCTAGCTATTACATAAGTTCTTTATAAAGAGTTACACAAGAGAGAAGTTTTATTAATTTTACAATTTGGGACTAACTATTCTAACATTCCCCTTCAAACGAATGACTTTTGCTAGTGAAAAATTCATGAGTTTGCTAAAATTTGTAAATGTTGACTTGGTATTGATATGGAGACATCGTTGTGAGGTTGCTATGTTGTTGTTCGTTGTTGTTGACTTGTTGTTGTTCTTTGTTGTTGTTGTTCTTTGTTTGTTGTTGTTCTTTGTTGTTGTTTTTCTTTTCTCCATTTGAAGAAAAGTTGGTACCATTACCAGGTGTTGTTTATCTTTTCTCCATTGGAAGACCATGTGAAGAAAAGTTGGCGCCATTGCCAAGTATTTTCTCTATTTAAAGAGAAAGCGGACAATTATATCCCATTTTCCGGTTGTGGGCGGAGATATACTCCTTACTTTTAATAGCTCTCACACATGATTATTTCTCCATATAGAATGCAAATCGTTGATCTTATGATTTTAACCTTTTTCAACCACTAGTAATCACCATTCTTGAACCTTCCCACTTCAATTCTTTTTTATTTTTGTTCTCTTTTCTCCTCTTCATATGATCTTATGAAAAACTAAGGAAAAAGTAGATTACCAAAGGAACAAACATTTGAGAGTTCTCGTCTTTGATATAAGAAGTATGAGCAAATCAAGTAAGAGAATTAACTCTTTTGCCATAAAGGAACCCACAAACATGTTTTCAAACATCAAAAGAAAACCATCTTTGAAAATAAGCATGATTTCTTTGATACATTCTATCAAACACTTCATGTGCACCATATTGAAAATTAAGATTTTGGACAACTATAAGTATAGTTTCAAGATAAACATGGGGTATATAACTATTCTAACAAGAAATCCATGAATTCTTTTCCCCCTCTCTAATAGCTTTCCAATTTCTCTCAAAATATAACTTCATGGACCATGAATACACATAGATTTGATGTTGTGGAGGACTTGACATTTGAAATGCTTGAGATCATTGAAGAGTATATCATGTGATTTCTTCAACAAATCACTCTTGTTTGGATCTTTCATCTTCTTGTTAATCTTCATCATCTTCAAATACTATTGAGAAAAGTATTGAAGAATGATGAGATCTCAACAATAGAAAAGAACTACTCTTATTGGAAAGGAAAAAAACACTAAACTTGAACTAAAACCGATAAAATCCCGGCGGACGGTAGCCATTAATGGGACTACCGCCGCCGACAAGCGGATGACTCTATTGACTAACCCACGAAAGAAACCTAGAAGCTTTGATACCATGTAAGAAAAGAGAAATTGTACTGATTTCCTAGCTATTACATAAGTTCTTTATAAAGAGTTACACAAGATAGGAGACATGTGATTAGTGGATATTTCTTTTTTTTTGTTGAATTTTGTGATTAGTGGATATCAATTGGAGACTATTGAATATCGACAATGATAGGATGGCTGAAAAATTAATCTGAAATTAGACAAAAATTTAAGGTGGATGTGCGAACATCTGCTAACTAATCCCGAGAGAAACATAGACGCAATCTAACCGTTCACTAATCAAGAGAGATAAGGGTAAAACTCGACCATCCACCTAGGATTTCAGTTGAATCTTCGTTCTAATTTTCAAACAACCTATCACCTTTTTAGTGTAAAATAATATAAACACAAGATAGGTAGGAAATTTCTATATTTGGAAATTGATCATGGAGACCACGGTAAGATTATCAATTTGTACTAATATTATTAGTACAAGTAAATTCCAACATGTATAATCATGTGGTAACAACATATTTGATTGCATTGTTTCAACAAAAAAAAAACATATTTGATTGCATAGACAATCATGATTTGGAAGATGATTTTAAGTTATAATGATGGGACGACCTCGATCGCAGACGCCTTAGATCTATTGGTTCTTAACGTACCATCACTAATCTTGTAACGTACAATCACTAACCTATTGGTTCTTTCAACAAAAAATAAAAAATTAACGACATAATTCAACTAGGAATCAAGGTCAAAACAAGTTATTCTACTAGCTCAGTGTACTTGCAAAAAAAAAACTCCATCTATTGACTCGAAATGATTGCATTGAATTGGTACACAGAGAACAAGATATATAACAATCAAAATCTATAGACTCGAGACGAATTCTAATAGCAATCAAAATCAAATTAGGTGTTGTTAAAAACACTCGGCCTTTTGTGACACAAGGCGACATGTTAGTTTCATTAGGGTCAATTAACATTGATCCAAACACTTTATAAGCACTTATAATATAAATGTTTTATTCTATTTATTTCTTTCTAAAATTAAGAAAATAATCAACAAAAGTTCTTCCTACCGGATTTTCAACGAAAGAAGAATTTCTGATAAAATATATAAACAAACCCTTACTCATTATTTGATTTTTGAATTTGCTATGTATAGAAATCAACGGGTGTTTTAAGCCAATCAATTGCTTATAGATTTTTTGAAAAATATCCCACACGTTAATAGAGCCGCCCATTTATAACACAAGAATCTAAAGCCTTTATCAACCAGCCAGCACCCAACCAAAATTTGAGAGTCATATGTATTTGTCATCTAGATGGCAAAAAGAATTATATCTAAAATTAGGTCACATTTTTAATATTTCAAATATAGCAGGTTTCCTGGTCGTTTTATCAGTATTAGAAGGATCTTGGAAAAGGTGAGGTTCTAGGAAAGCCTAACCACCAAACCCTCCAGTCCATCACACTTATATTTATTTAATCGTGGTAAAATGGGTTAATTTCAAATTAGCCCCCAATTTGAAACAGACAAAAGAATTTGACCTTATGTTTAGCCAACATTCTAACATGACCCCTAAGATCATATTTTTGTTGGTCACCTTTAACAGTTAGGTTTTCTTTGTTCTCTTACTATTTCTTTTGAAAGTATTTATCTTCTATCTCTTTCTTATTGTCTGAAATCAATCATTGTATGCCATATTCCCGTTGATATTCATGAGAGTTTTTTTTTCCATCTTTTTTTTTCCTCTCTCTCCTTCCACCATCATTATTTTCATCTCTCTCTAATGTTCTGTATCTTTGTGTCTCTAGTTGTGAAACCCTGGGATTTGACGACTTCAGAGAGAGAGATAACAATAAAGAAAGAGATGCAGGTGGTTGTGGTCAGGGGTAAAACCAAAATTTTAAATTGTTTCAGTACTTCTTGCATTCTTGGAACCATCCAAAAACTTCAAACACATAATATATAAGAAATGCAAACAAAAAAGTTTTGTGTTCTCGAGACTTTTACTTTTCAACATGAGAAATTGTTTAGACTTCGCTTCATAAAACATCAAGAAAAAAATCAAGAACATTTAGACATAAAGAAGTAGTACCACAAAAATAAGGGAAAAAGAATGACAAAATTGAGTCGCCAAGACTTACGATACAACAACATCGTGAGGCATGGTAAAAAGAAAAACATAGGTGTAAGGAAAATAAAGAATCAAGGGGCACAGGAATCTCAAAACTTGGTGATGAACTAACATTTGCGTGATAAGGAAAAAGGATAGTGGGACTTGAAACCTTGACCATAATAAAACAATGAAAACTTAACTTGTCAACAGTTCGAATCCCAGAGAAGGTGGAATCTTTGGTTATTTGAATTGAGATTATTAGGGTGTAAATAATGTAGTTGGGCTTTAGGCCGTAGTTTAGTTGGGCTATAGACGCGGTCTTGTAAGAGTTTGAATTGGCGGTTATGGAGTTTATCACATCTTTGATGTATCAATGTCAAATGTAATGACTATCGTTTGTCGTAGTCAATTTCCAAAAAAAAAGACAACTTAACTTTTATAACCAATTGATAAAGATAATAACCTAGACCGGTCTCTTAGATACGGGAAAGGCTATTGAACCATTTAGTAGTTGGTTTCGTCCAAAGTTTCTCTCAAGCTAGCTAGAGCCCGTGGGAGAGTTTTATCGGGTAAAGCCAATGATTAGAGGCATCTGGGACTCAACACCCTTTACTTATTCTTAAACTTCGAATAGGTAGGGATAGGGACGGGAACAGGTCGGGCGTCCGTAGGTTTTTCTTTTCGGACGGGCGGATCACACAAGTCATCCTATTGACCGTCAAGATCTATCGGACCTATCGGGTGGTCACTTTTTAAGAATTAGGTGCTCGTAGCCAGCCCGCTAGAAGTCGTGGGCCTCTCAGGTTGCGGGTCACTCGGGTAACGGGTTCCCTATTGAAGAAAAGATTTCTAGGGTTTTCTTTCCAAAACTTGAGTTCATACTAGTTCTTGAAGTGAATCAATCTATTGATGAACAAATTTGCTATGTAAATGAACAAATCTATTTATGTATAAACATATCTATTCATGATTTCATCAGATCTATTAGTAAGTTAACTCTTACTTCATAGGGAAAGTGATAATATATGTATTTTAGAGAAAAAAGATTGAGAAAGAAACAAAAATACATAAATAAAAACAAATCTATCAATGATATAAACAGGTCTATTCATGATTTCATCAGATCTGTTAATAAGTTTGTTCCTACTTCATAGAGAAAGTGATAATATACGAATTTCACAAAAAAAAATATAAAAAGAGACAAAAAACATAAATAAAATTCTTCTCTACAAGAACATAAAGATTCAAATTAGAGAACTCTAGGGGTGGGAAAAAGATCCGGAAGACCGCTATCCGACCGAGATAAAAAGTGTCCATGGACACCCGATGGTCGTAACGGTCAGTGTCCGACCAGCCCGAAAAAATTGGCGGACGGTCACGGTCAAAATTTTATGTCGAAGGACCGACCGCTGACCGACCGGTACGAGTGACCGAATAGGTTGACCGACTAAACTGTCCTCATTTTTAGAAGTTGACCGTTGAATTTTATTGACATATAAATATATGATGTTCGTTGGCTATAGTCATATAGTTCTCTGGAAGACCAAACATTAGTGAATGGCTTAATTATATCTTGTCAAATGATGATCAACTGTGTTTTTTCTTTTTTATATTTACTTT
>BEHA01000191.1:777187-815865 GCA_002897215.1 Eschscholzia californica subsp. californica
CTAGATTTCTTTTTATGGGAGTAGAAAAAACTGGTGAATATTGTCTGTTCTCCAAATAGGATCGGGTTTCATTATTTGACATGATAATAAAAGAAAATCAAACCCACTGTATTGCCAACAAAGCTTATTTTTTGTGACATACGAAAATGAGTTTTGTGTTTCAAAGAATTCACATATACATGCTCCTAAGTCCTTACCAGAAACAAAATAAATACCTCTACCTCCTAACAACCAAGTTTGTAGTGATCCTCGAACCATGGGAAGACAATGTACTGTATGTACTCCAAAGTCCAAAAACGGATTTCCTGCCACAATCTTTAGAGGGCAGTGCTGCAACAATAATGAACATCACAAATATAAGGAATTAAGGATTCAACACAGAGTCAAATTATGATAACAACTAAAGGAAGCAAAAGAAACAACATGTCCAAATTCTCATCAAAACGATGAAACTGAAGTGCATGAAGGAGAAACAAAGAACAGTGACACCACAATAGAACTCATTAGGAGATGGTCTAAATTCGAATCTTTTTACTTATATGACCACTGGAAACAATGTTTGGGTGATAGTCTCAAGGAAAAACCACGAGATCTATTGGTATAGCTAATCACTACAAACTTGGTTGTTAGGAGGTAGAGGTATTTATTTTGTTTCTGGTAAGGACTTAGGAGCATGTAAATGTGAACTCTTTGAAACACAAAACTCATTTTCGTATGTCACAAAAAATAAGCTTTGTTGGCAATACAATGGGTTTGATTTTCTTTTATTATCAAGTCATATAATGAAACCCGATCCTATTTGGAGAACAAACAATATTCATCGCCAAAGACAAAGTCTTCAGATAACGAAGCGGCAAAGAATATTGAAGAAATTGAAAGTGAGCGAAGTGGTGGTGAAAGCAAAGAAATGGAAACAGAAGAGATAGTAAAGGAACTCAAGAAGGTAAAGAAACAAAATCCTATCACATATTGTCTACTTCGGCCATGATTCTCCTCACTGTGGTGTGACAATACTCCGAGGTTTCTCTCATACTGAGAGTAAAACATAAATTGAGTTACCCTATTAGATCAATAGGAATTTTGGTAGGAAAAAATATGAACTTGCTTGCCTTGGGTTTGAATGATCCGGATGAGGACTGAAATTCGTATCTTCGAATAACTCTGAATAAATCGAAGATTGGGGTTTAATAATAGACTAGAACTTCACTCTATAATCTGTGTTTTTAATTGCTTTTGTTTTTGTGCCCTGCTGTATATATGAAAAGTTCAGCTGAATAATATGTTCTCATATTCAAATCAATCTACTGAAATTTGCAGCATAATATCATCACAGGCAAAGGACTGGTTTTTTCTCCAAATGAGAACTGGAAAAAACTGAATCATTTTCAAATGAGATTCTGTGTCTCCAACCCTCTACCTAGAAGGTTGAAGACAACTTGGTAGTCACTTCAAGTCTTCAACCAAAGGTTGTTGAAACCATGAATTCTCAAACAAGAGCAGTATTCTGAAAGAGACTTGGGTGGAATCTGATTTGTCATGATCTGACTCGTGGGATTAAAATAGATCCAAAATCAACCCAAAGTAGCTATTCCGACGAGTTAGACATCACATACAACTTACAAATATATGAAATTTGACCCGAGTCAGATTTCATATCACTTACATAAAACTAATAATATCTTCTAATACTGAGTTGTGATTAGTGGGTTTCACTTTCGATAAAGAAAGGGACTGCGTGTACAAAAGATCTTAACTTAATTTATGACTTAATGACTCGTTCTGATAATAAAGATTTTGGTCAAATTTTGAGTTTTTTCTTTTAGGGAAAACAAGTCATTAAGTCCCAAATAAAGTCAATTTTTTGTCATTGTAGCACTCCTGAAGAAGAAAAAGGTGGTCTATACTCTATAGCCTTATCCTACCTTAAATGTCTGTCTCAGCACCGACCTTGTAGTCTTGAAAATATCCTAGAAGAGAAAACCTACCCTCTTTTACTTTTACTTTGCTTCTCGACTCAGACTGGCATTTTTATCAAAGGGGTGATGGTCGTGTAAAGTATCATAAGTGAGTCAGAAATTCGACACTCTAGTCTACTAGAGAAAGTGAGTCAGAAATTTCGAAGTGGATGGTCAGATTTTGTGCAATTCAACACTCTAGTCTACTAGAGAAAGTGAGTCAGAAATTCGAAGTGAATGGTTAGATTTTGTGCAATCAATCAAGAGTGAAATTTAGCTATTTATTTCGAATTTTAGCCAGATTTCGGCCCACTATTTCAAACATCCTGACATTTTTGTTAGTTTAGTGGTTAATTCTTAGCACCATTGATTATTATGAGAGGAACTCTAGCATATCATGAATATGTTGAAAAGAAAATATTAAAAACAAAATAACTAATATTCTTTTTAAATTCTGCATTAGTTGAGAATATGAATGAATGCATGTGGATTGTGCATAGAATAGAATAGATGCAAAATGAATGCATGTGCAATGTCTAATGGAGACAAGTTTAATATCTTTGGGTTAATTCTAAATTGGCCCCCATATTTCTCCGGTGTTTCCATTTGGCCTGTATGGCCTAATTCCGTTAGTCAAAATGAACCCTTCGTCCACCACCACAATCATCTTCTTTCTCTTACTCTAGGGTTTTTTCGTGAAATCAATCGTCAGTTACTGGCCTGCTTACCAGTCGTCCCTAACAACTGGTTTTCGATTAGTAGAGAACGAAATAGAGAAATGGAATTACTTTCAAAATGAAGGGTGAAAAACCCATAAATTATTAACGGTTAAATTTGAATATATTTGATCATTGCAAATCATGGTCTTGAGCGTCAAATTAGAATGTCCAATAGACATCAAATACTCCACTCTGTCCATAAGTTGGGGGCCAAATTAGGATAAGCTAATTTCTTTTGGGAAGAGAGTTTTAATGCCACCACAGACCTAAATAACATACACAAATTGCACATGATACTAAAAACTTATTAGGTTCCATAGTGTCTTCCTTAGTCTAAACTCCAATGTAGAGGTTTGAAAATTCCTATAGACTTTTTTTTTTTGTTGAACTCCATTCCTATAGACTGTTGATTCACAAAAGATGAACAAACACTTGGCTGAAAAGATTGTGTTCTATTCAACTATGACTCCTCAATTTAAGTTTGGAAAGTTAACAATTGAGGGAAATATCTATTGCTTTTACCACCTCTCTTGCATTTTCTTATTTCCATATTGATTCTATAATAGAAGGTTAAAAGTTGTCTAAAGCAAAAACACAAAAAACAAAACGAAGTCGGTGAGTTTGAACTTGACACACCCCAACCAAATATCCACATAGCACCTATGCAATTTAGCATGTTTGAAGGAAAATATCTCTCTGTCCGACTACTATTCCGACCAAATATCAACTAGGAGTATGTGTCTGGATTGGATTTAGGATGAGAAAGTAAAACACTTTTTCTCTCCAAATTCTGCCCTAGATTAGATGAAACAAATGACAAAACCTCCTTCTCTCCTCATGCCTTCACTTTAAATAAGTTTTCTCTCTCTCTCAAAAAGATGATAAAAAAAGGTGCTCCACTCTTCATTTTCATCATCTTCTACTTTTTGTCTTGTTCTTTCTCTTTCTACATTATCAAGAAACAAACCCATCTTATTCCTCTTGTGGGTATTTCCCCATTACTTTTCTCTAGTTCATGGTTGTTTCTTGAAAACCCAAATAACATTTCTTCAACCTTAGTTTCTTACTCAACTCCTTCCTTACCATGGATAGATTCAAACTCAAATCAGTTTCGACCTTGTTCTTCATTCTCTCTCTACTTTCTCTCTCTTGTGTTTTCAGATCTCCACAGTTTGTCTATGCAGCAAACCAACCAATTAAAACTATAGTAGTTCTAGTATTAGAGAATAGATCTTTTGATCATATGTTAGGATGGATGAAAAATACCATCAACCCATCAATCAATGGAGTTACAGGAAAAGAATGCAACCCAATATCTACTCAAACTTCACAAACTCCATCAATTTGTTTCACTAATGATGCAGAATTTGTTGACCCAGATCCTGGTCATTCATTTGAAGCTGTAAAACAACAAGTATTTGGGTCTTCTTCTAGTTCAATTCCTTCAATGTCTGGTTTTGTTGAACAAGCATTAACCATGTCTAAAAATCTATCTCAAACAGTAATGAAAGGATTTAGACCAGAAGCTATACCAGTTTACGCCACTCTGGTTCGTGAATTTGCAGTTTTCGATCGTTGGTTCTCTTCCATTCCTGGTCCAACTCAACCCAATAGATTATTTGTTTATTCTGCAACTTCTCATGGATCAACAAGTCATGTTAAGAAGCAATTAGCATTTGGGTACCCACAAAAAACAATCTTTGAATCAATCCATGAAAATGGGAAAGACTTTGGAATTTACTATCAAAATGTTCCAAATACTCTGTTTTATAGGAATTTGAGGAAATTGAAGTACATTTTGAAGTTCCATCAATATGGTTCGAAGTTCAAGAAGCATGCCAGAGAAGGGAAGTTACCTAGTTTAACTGTGATTGAGCCGAGATACTTCGATCTTAGGAGAAGTCCTGCAAATGATGATCATCCTTCTCATGATGTTGCTAATGGACAGAAGTTAGTGAAAGAAGTTTACGAGACGTTAAGATCGAGTCCTCAATGGAATGGAACTCTTCTAGTTATTACTTATGATGAACATGGTGGATTCTTTGATCATGTTACTACTCCTTATGTGAATGTTCCTAATCCAGATGGAAATACAGGACCTTCTCCTTACTTCTTCAAGTTCGATCGGCTTGGAGTTCGTGTGCCAACGATCATGGTGTCTCCTTGGATCAAGAAAGGAACTGGTAAGCTTCCTCTTTCTTTCGCACATTGATCTTCCTTACATTTCTTATAGCGTCGTGGAGCCTTCGCCAGAAACAAAACCCTATGTGCAAGGGTTTGAGCTTGGGAGTCAAAGGCAGGGATAATATAGATAACCAACTGCTAAGGCTCGGGCATTATAGAAAGATGTTGATTTAAACTTTGAATTCTTTCTTTACAGTGATCAGTGCACCTAATGGGCCAACATCCAATTCTGAATTCGAACATTCATCAATTCCCGCAACAATAAAAAAGATGTTCAATCTTTCGTCGAACTTCTTGACCCATAGAGACGCATGGGCGGGGACGTTCGAGGAGGTTGTCGGAGAACTAACATCGCCTAGAACCGATTGTCCAGGTAACTAACTATTCTCTTCCTCAAATCATATAATCTGAAAATTGAGCAGAATAACATGAAAACAGGGATAAATTGTGTAAATGTGGATCATGTAACAGAGGTACTCCCAGATGTGGCTCCAATGAGGAAAACAGAAGCAAAAGAAGATGGAAAGCTATCAGAGTTTCAGAGTGAAGTAGTTCATTTAGGTGCTGTTCTTAATGGTGATCACTTTTTGAGTAGTTTTCCAGATGAGATAAGCAAGAAGATGAATGTTAAAGAGGCTCATCGATATGTGACCGGAGCTGTTTCAAGATTTATAAGAGCAAGCAAAGAAGCAATCAAGTTGGGTGCACACGAATCAGCCATTGTTGACATGAGATCTTCTCTCACTACCAGGCCCATCACCACAGTTGCTCCTTAAAAGAATTGTAAGAGCTCGTGGTCAGAAATTGTTAACCAATATAACATACTAAGGTTTCAAAAGGTGATAATATTTGATAGTTTGATGATCAAGTGTTCAAACAAGTAAACAAACTAGAAAGTATTTAAACAACACAATCATCATTTAAGAATTCTAGAAATAAAACAGATTGTAGCTTGTTTGAGGTGGTTAATATTCAATGTCTAAAATGAAATTTCTTCGTACACCCTGTAAACTTGTAGCAATCGCCATTCGGAGACCTTCTCAAGCGTAGTTCAACCGGAATATGTCGTTCAACACATAGAAACTTCCAGCCGGAGTCGGCATCAAATGGAACATCTGAAGGCAATGATGACGATAAAAGTTAGCACAATCACATAAACGGGAAGAGAAAAAAAAAGAAATATAACGGCAAAACATCCAACATCATCTTTATGTTTCGAGTACAGATGCTTAATAAACATTTCAAGTAAAGGGTAAATGTCGATCTCAAATGGCTCGAACACCACGAAAAGAAAAATTACTGCATAAACCCACAAGGGATGAACTAAATTGACCAATTATTTCCATCGAATAATAGAAGAATTCTGCAGAAGCACCAAATCTAATCGGCATCTACTTTTATAAGCAAGTTAATACACGTCAAGCGTACTGGGATAGGCAATCAAAGTTCATATCATGATATCAAAAGATAGCGTAATTGCAGTTCATAAAGCTCACACGACAGTACGACACTAATATATAAGAACTAATACAACACCATAAGACTTGGCTCAAATAAAATGAAAATCCCTTGGGGAAGGTCCACCGACGAAAACAGGATTTAACAGGCAAAGAGCAAAAACTACATCCGCTCCTTTCATGTTCGCCTCTTTATTCCCAAAGGATGGTAATATGAATCCAATCTCCCTCTGAACATAAAAGCTACTAGTCCATCTCTAGCTTACACATCTATATGTCAGATGGGTCTTGGTGGCAAGTGATATCTATAAATCTCAGTCGTCTAATAATGGTTCCTATTTTGTAGAAAAGGAATAGTCGAATACTCGAATCAGCCTATCCAATTAATAGTACGAATTAGTAGATCAACAATTACTAGCTAGAAGTTAAACCATTATCTATTAGTCATTCCTTCCTTGATTCATAATCAAATCTAAAACATCAAAAACTTTTCACAATGAAATCAACTAGTTTAGCTTTTTTTTCTATCTATAAACACATCATCAGATCAATCAATATCAATGTTCAATATATAGAACACAAAAACCCTAAAGAGATAATGAAACCCTAATTCCCAAAAATAAGTATGATAAAAATTCATGAATATAAAGTTATGGGTAGGGTATGAAATCAAGTAATTACCTGACTGAACTTGAGTGAATGTTGTTCACCAGCAAGAGCAAGATTACCACTAACAAAGACAAGCATACCACCAGCAGGACCAGAAGGTTGACAATCAACGGTAGTGATTTTGTGTTGACACTGCTGGAACGGAAGGCCGGCGAGTTTAGCAACAATGTTTTGAGAACCCTGGATCTTCTCTCCTTCAAAGGTAAGCATGGAATTATCTTGGTATAAACCAGCCAAGTTTCCACGATTCGCATCAAACGTTGTATAGTAATGATCAACGAATGCTTTTGAAACTGCGTCTGGATCCATTTTCTTCTTCTTCTTTCTTCTTGTTCGTTTCTCTCTCTAGATTCAAGAACTTGGTGGTGGGAGGAGGGGGGTTTTGAAGAAGAAGAAGATAGTAATGGGTAGGCGATATGCTAATTTCTTCTTCTTTTATTATACCTCTCGGAGGGGCTGAGGGGGATCAGTATAGCTTGCACTCAACGCACGTCAATATTCCGGGCCTCGGCCCATGGGCCTTTACAATCCCCTTTCTTTTTGTGTATTTCTTTTTATGTGATTTTTTTTTTTTAATGTAGACTACGATTTACGTTATCATTACATAACATAGATACATCATCAAGATGTGTAAGCGATAAATACCTAAGTTAAACTAAGATGAAAGAGGCTTAAAGCCCGACAACATACTAAAGAAGTCTAAAGCCCGACAACATACTAAAGAAGTCTAAAGCCCGACAAGCTTATTATTTATACTTTTAATAACCTAAAATCAATAACCACAGATTCCAACCTCATCTGGGAATCGAACCCCAGACCTCCAGTGTTTTGGAGTTTGTGTGTGTGGTTGATTGAATTAAATGGGTGATATTAGAGAACAAGAAAAATTGGACAGACTTCACAAAAAAAAAAAAAGAGTTAGACAGATTCTGAACAAAAATCTCCTAGTGTTTACCAAGATTTGTAGTTCGAATCGGAATAACAGTAAGCAATAAAATTTATTCCTAGAGTATGTCTGATTTTTTCTTGTTCATACAAGTTAAAACAAATATCATGAGGCAGGCATACATAAGCAAATTGTCTAAAATCTTACTCGAGTCAATTTAGACTTCTGAGTGAAATTTCATATTAGACTTATAAAGTTGTCATTGTCTAAATCTAATCGGTTTGAGTTAAAGGATAGTTTGACTCAGGAGACCCAAAATCAAATATTCAAACGAGTCTAGCAAAAAAAAATTTTGTCAAACATCTTACTCCAGTCAATTTAGACATCAAGTCAAATTCCATATCATACATTCTGGCTTACAAAATTCTCATTCTATAAACACTAACTCGCCTAAATCATTTGCCTCAAATAGACTCAAAATCAATCATTTTAAATGAACAAGATATTACGAGTCAGAAAACAAACATTCTGAAATCAATGAACAAGATATTACGATTCAGAAAACAAACATTCTGAAATCAATGAACAAGATATTACGAGTCAGAAAACAAACATTCTGAAATCATTACCTAAACGAAAAAACCAAGCCCATATCTATTTTGATTCTCTCCTGTTCTTATAAAACTAACTACTTGATAAAACAAACTAGACCATACTCTTAAGTTAAAAAATTGATAATTACTATTCATTTTCAACAATGGAGATCCTTTGAGTTTAATAGTTTCGGAACTCAGAGGTGAAACCCTTCCATCTTCTTTTTCAAGAGCCACTGCTTCGGAAGAGCTCGAGTTATGACGAACACGGACTTTGCCATGTTGATACATCGGTAATAAGTTCACGAAGTTGATCAATCAGAAGCTTCACATGTTTGTTCTTCTCCCCAAGCTCCTATACATTCAGAAAAGATAATCATCAATATGGTAATCAGCTTGGCACGGTAAAAAACGAAACAGAAAGCTACTCTGGAGGAAACAGATTTGTTAGCTGAAAGAGGTTACGAAATCCTTTCCCTAGCTAACCAAAAAACAGATATCATTTAAGTTTAATGAGACTTTCAAATAAGAGAAGAAAGATGGAGTAGTGAAGGCAAAAAAATGCACACTTTCGTCATGCTTCAAATAAATTAAAAATGGGTAACTGTGCTAGTCGAAATTAAGGCCTATTCTGAAGTACCTTCCTTAAATTTATCACTCGATCTTCCAGCTTCTCAATTTCAGCTTGATCTGCTTGAGATTCCAACCCACCAACCACAGAGCCATTCTCGTGGGCTTTTGACTACTAAGATGAAACATGGAGTAGCTATTAGTTTTAGGCTATTACTCTGATAATCAGACACTCTACCAAGTTGGTTTGTTTTCATTATCTTGAATCTTTATTTAGCATAATGGTAAATAGTAAGTACAGCAATACTTTATCGGGAGAAATCCTTCAAAAGCGTATTGGAAGATTTTGATAGGCAAATCCAACCATGTATGCATAAATCTAAATGATGATTTACCTTTTGATGATTGGGAATAGCAATAAGAACAGAACGAAGTGAAGTAACGGCAGACTTGTAACGAAGGCGAGCCTCTTCAAGAGCTCCACAACCTAATTCTGATTGATGTGAAGAGTCGGAAGCATCACCATTGGTACCGTTAGAAGAGTGAGAAACAGAAGTACTAGTCATAGACCACAAAGAAGGGTTACAGAGTTCGTCATTCATTGAAGTAAGAATCTGAAATGCTGCTTCAATTGTATCTTCTAAATGCTTTTGCCCTTCCCCTGCTAATTCCTGTACGCTTTTCCCATTTGACATTATAATCTGCACTATTCATGGAGTAATAATAAGCGAAATGGATGAAGCAACTTGAATTGCCCTTCTGATGCAGGAGGAAAACAAAACCCGAACAAAATGGAAATAAAAGGTTTCCATGAATAGAAATAACGACTTCCCAGGCCACATTTTCTTTCGTCAAAAAGGATCTAACAATTTTTTTAAGGCTTCAACTCCCTAATAAGGTTTGCACGGGCTTTCAGAGGCTTGCACAGGTTTGTGGGTGTTCGGTTTGCGCGAAACTCAGTCTTCGAACCAATGTTACCAGGTACACTACCATGTGAGTATCAGGCACGCTAGGATATACTTCTTCGGTGCGATGTTTTCGATTGCGGTATGTTTTAGACTATTTTCCTAGACAATATATAGTCTTTATGATGCATTCATAGTAGATGTTGTAAAAAGACTCTGGTTTAAGTAAGAGTGTAAGACTAAAAGTTCTAGTACGCTAATTTTGGGGTACACCTAAAAAGGGTACGCGGAATCGGGTATGCGGTACGCTAAGGGGAGGAGAGTATCTGGTAACGTTGCTTCGGACTGATTTCCTACTCCACCATGAAATAGACTTAGAGTCCTAGTTAAGTTGTTTGGGGAAAGGGTTATTTAGCTATGTTGGCATTGGACATTTAAAAGCCGAGGTCCTTCTAGATATATACAGAACATTGACGACTTATCGGCCTATGTAATTAACATAAAACTGCTTCGAACACAAGAATATACCAAATTACGAAGAATAATAAAGATTGACAATCGCATACGAAGATACTCTATTGTTCAGCAGACTAGACATCATGTGTAGTGAACTAGCCAAATAAATTTGAGGTAAAACCTCTATGATCTTATAGGTAAGGATCGTTACGATGAAACTTGTATTATTTGTGTATAAATGTCAAACGAAGATATATGCAAAAAAAGACGGTCAGATCTCATTCCTAATGACTAATAAGAGATAAGATGAACACAAAATCAACCAATATGATCTGTCGACTGTCATATATAAAATTATTAAGTAAGAAACACAAAATCAAAAATCTTCTCCAATGATGAAAAAGAAAAACAACAAAAAGGGTCTAGCGTTTTTCTGGAAAGCCCTAATTCTTATATGAATCAATATAATCTCCAAACTGACCTCAGCCCTAATATTTGCACACTGCTTCTGATATTTAGGTTAAAAAGGGGCAAAAAAACCCTAACTTGCTAAACCAGATTGACTTACTAGCCAACAGAAGAATCATTAAAATCCCAATTAATAATGAAGTCAAATATCAAGAGAGAAATCTAGAGTAAACCAACTAGCTAATTGTTTACCCATATTCTCCCACAACATTTAAGGATCAAATAGAACCTCCATTATCTTGCGTCCTAATTCAATTCTAAAAGCCCTAGGAAGAACCCAAAAAGGGGTTTTTAGTCGTCAAGCAAATTAGGGCAGAATTAAAATCCAAGTGAAGAATAAGATAATTGGAGATAGATTAATTACCTAACTCCGGCGACCTCGATTACGGTTGAAGGGAACTAATTTAGTTTAAGGTATGAAAGAAAGGAGAGTGTTTTGGTTGTGTGTGCACATTAGAATCGGCTCCTCCCAAAGTTAAGGCATAAAGTGGTGGTTGTGTTTTTTCATCTGAATCTAACTACTGGTCTCAATCTGAACCAACTTTACTCTGTCCCCAAGTTGTTCAGTTACCTGGTACACGTACTGACTGGTACGTAAAACCCTATAATTTCAGTTTTACTATGCAGAAAAATCACAAAAAAAAAAGAGGCTACAAATATAAGTAAAAAAAGTTTCAAAAGTATTTTTGGCAAAAATGTTACTTATAAGTAAAAAAGTCAAAATATTAATTTGGCAACTCAATTTACTTCTGATGATTTTGTTTTTCTTTCTCATAGATACTTGGTTTTACTTGAATTTATTTATGATTTCCACGATTACTCTCGTACACGAAGTAAGAGTGATATTGGTGGTAATGGTGGTGCCATGAAGGTATGGTTATGGGGTGTGGTGGTGGTTGAGGTTTGATGGTGGTGGTAGAGGCGGTAGAGGTATGATGGTGACAACGGTGGTGGTAGAGGCGGAAGAGGTATGATGGTGACAACGGTGGTGGTTGTGGTGGAGGTATGGGTGGTAATGGAGGTATGATGGTGACGATGGTGGTGAAAGTATGGTGGTGGTGGAAGTACGGTGTTGGTGATTGTGGAAATACGGTGGTGGTGGATAAGGCATGATGGTGGCAGCGGTGGTGGTTGTGGTAGAGGTATGTGTGGTGGCGGAGGTATGTGTGGTGGTGGAGGTATGATGGTGGCGATGGTGGTGGTGGAAGTATGGTGGTTGTGATGGTGGAAATACGGTGGTGATGGTGGATAAGGTACGTGAGTGATAGTGACGAAGTTATGGTGGTGGTGGTGGTATGCTGATGGTGGTAAAGGTGGTGGATAAGATATGTAAGTGGTAATGATGGAGGTATGATGGTGGTGGTGGTGAAGGTACTGTGTTGGTGATGAAAGTATGGTGGTGGTGGCGGCGGTGAAGGTACGGTGGTGGTGGAGATACGAGGTGGTTGTTGTCGGGGTGTGGTGGTGTATGGTTGTGGTACGAAGGTGGTGGTTAAGGTGTGGCGGTGGTAGTGGAGCGGAGATGCACAAAAAAATCCGCCAAGTAAAATTCATGCATGTTTAAAAAAAAGTTACTTTACTTTGAAGTCAAAAGCTAAAAAATTTAACTTTAGAAGAAAGTCAAATTTTAACTTAAATGAAGTTGGTAATTTGGCTAGCGTTTGGGGGAAAGCAAAATAGTTTCCGGAGTGTGAAGACTTGGTCAAAAGTTGGTCAATTTTGCTTGACAATTTATTTGTAAGTTGTTAGAGGGAAAAATAAAAAACCCCCACCTCACCTCTCTCTCTCTCTCCACCTCATCTTCTCTCTCCCTACCATTCTCTCTCTCTTCTCCGATTAGGTCGCCGGCCAGAAAATCTTCCGGGCGGCGACCATGAAAAAAAAAAATTTCACTCACTCTCTCTCTAGAAACTCCGGCAAAGGGAAACCCTTTCGCCGGAGTTTCTAGAGAGAGAGAGAATGAGTGAAATTTTTTTTTTTCATGATCGCCGGCCGGAAAATTTTCTGATCGGCGACCTAATTGGAGAAGAGGGAGAGAGAAGATGAGGTGGAGAGAGAGAGAGAGGTGAGGTGGAGGGAGGTGAGGTGGAGGGAGGTGAGGTGGAGAGTTTTTTTATTTTGAACCATATTCCCCATAAAATATGTTTCTCCGGAAACTTTTCGAAATTTCGCATATTCCCTTTAAAATTTCACACCCCGAAAACTATTTAGCTTTCCCCAAAGCGCTGGCCGGTAATTTTTGCGTACCAAACTAACTTTTTGATTTTTCTACTTAAATAAGCAAAAAAGAAACTTATTTTAGTGTTGCCAAACGACACCTAAGCCTACTTCAAGCAACTAAAAAATTTCCTATTTTGTCTCTAATAGCTCGTGAATTTCCTTGGAGACTTTTTTGGCAGAAAAACACAATGTCTCCTAAAATCCAGTTATTCATATGGAAGTTGGTACATAATGGAAATGCAACCTTGACAAACATTGGTAGAAGAATCTCGCACATACCTCAGACTTGTCGTCTCTGTCAAACTAGTGAACTAGAAACGACAGAACACTTATTTGGAGAATGTCCACGCTTCAAAGAATTGGTCATGAACACTGGAGACTCTGATCTGCAACAATTAGAGACGAATCCAGTGACAAGCCTATCTATATTGCTGAAGAAAGGAGATAGTGCTAATAAATTATGGTTTAGATACTCTTACCTTCTTTGGGAATGGTGGAAGACTCACAACCAACACATCATAAATGGCCCATCGACTCGACCTCAAGAAATGTTGGTGGTTGGCAACGAACGAGCTCAGGTACGTATCAGAACCTCCCACCTTCTCTTCGAATTCTATTGATATGCAGGTCGGAGCTTGGTTACCCCCTCCAAGTAACCAGAAAAAGATCAACACAGACGGATCGTATATACTAAATGGGGCATCGACGACAGCAATAGCGAGAGACGAAACAGGAACCATTATTCAATCAAAAAGCTTACAATTTGCTCCTAAATCTCCATTTCATAGCGAAATCCAAGGAGTGAAGCTAGGGCTTCTTCTGGCCGAAGAAATGGGTCTGGTCTCATTTATACTCGAGTCTGACGCTAAAACCATAATTAAGTATCTCAAGGATGAGAATCCAACGGTCCCTTGCCAACTCTCAGCAGATCTGGAAGAGACATGTGCTTTAGCAGCTTGCTTCCACATCACATTATCTTACTGTCGCAGAGAATATAACACAGGGGCTCATAATATGGTTGCGTCAGCATTACAAGAGTGATGTTTTATGTGTTTACCCCCTGTTGTTAACTTTATTTCTTAGTCAAACCCTGAAGGACATTAGGAATTTTCTTTTGTCTTTCTTGTACGGTGACTTTGTAATGTTTCGGTTTAATGTATTTGCTTTCCTCAAAAAAAAAAAAAACTAAGCCTACTACAAACCGAGTAGGTCTCGAGTAAGCTTGCCTTGTAGAATTTTCTAGCATTTCTCATTAGTTAATATCATAACTAGTTTTTTTTTACGAACTTTTAACATGAAACTGAGTTACTTAATGTTGGAGATTCTAGTATACTAATTTCAGAGTACTAGATTAAGAAAGACAAATGCTAAACGAAGTTGCATAATTGCTCCACAAAGCTATTTTTATACACAATTGTTATTTTTTATTAAATTGCTAAACAATACCAGAAGTTGGTTTATTGGTTTTATCTAGAAAATATTTTGTTGAATCTTAAATTGCTAAATACAACTACGTTTTAACGCCGCAAAATTATTTATCAGACGCAATTTTTTCATTTGTTAAATTATTAAACAAAAATAAAATTTGTTTTATTGGTGTTATCTAGTAAATATTATATTTGGTTATTTTTATTTAATTGTTGTATTTAGTAAAATATAGTTGCGTATAGTAGAATTTCTAAAGAAAAATGTAGGATTGTTACGCAGTATAAATGAGGTAAAGTGTTAATTCTGATTTGATCCTTCTAAATCAAATTGACCTAAATGGACTATATCAATGTAGATCGGCTATTAAGAGGAGACAAACAAAAACAAACAATCTTGGCAGGTCAATTAGTTACCGACCTCAAGTTGATAGTTTTGTGTACATCACTTTGAGTGAAGAGGAAAAAAACACTAAATTTCTTTAGCAAAAGTTGATATTAATTCCCTATAAGTGAGCTATGTATGTAGAAATCTTCAATTTAAACTTAGGAAAAGAATTAATTCCTTTAGCAACAACTAATTCAAGCCTCTTCAATAAAAAAAAACAACTGATTCAAACTTCAAAAAACACGGTAACATGTATAAATTTTCGAATATCCGATATCTACTTTGTCAAAAAGAGGTTAACGTCTTCGGGTAGAGTTTTTGTATGAATTCTTTAATTAAGACAACCTTCATACTTACTAATCAATCAATCACTTTTTCTGTGAGTCATGGCCTTAACCTCAACTTGTTAGGCTGACCAAATATATTAATTTTCTAAATCAATTTGGAAAGCTTAGATAATTGAAAAATATATCATTTTTTTTAAAGCACGCATGTGAAATATGCACATACTATATGACCCTTTAAATAGTCAAGGATGATTCTTAAAATCAAAGAATGGGGGAACAACAAGTAACCCCATCCAACCTGCATTCATATAATTGATGTCAATTTTCACACAAAATATTTCAAAATTTTTGGATTTGGTAGAAGGTCACCTTCACTATACACTTTTTTCCAATTTCTTGCTTGTCTAAGAAGAATTGCACTTGGGATTTCCACAAAACTTAACATCTTTTTGAATCTTTGTAGAGGATGTTCAACTATTTCCCATAAACATTTAACAAAACCTTATCAAACTACTCATTTTTAGTTGTTTGCCAACACCGATCCAACTAAGTCTTATTTTTTTCTTTTTCATAGAATGGAACTTGACGATAATATATATTAAGTTCTTTTTCCGATTTTTCATTAGATAGATAGACATAAAAATAAATAAATAAATCAAATGAAAATGTGCAGAATGCAGTAAGCATATATGTTGAACTAGTATACTTGAGACTCGGTATGCGAAGTAATTTTTGATGATGCATTGATTATTACAGATTATTTAGTTTACATCCACTCCATTTTCCTTAATAGTCATCTTTAAATAATGTTTATTTTCGAAAAAAAAATCTTAGAGAGGTGCTAATATGTTAATACTCTCAACCTAATATATTTAAATTGAATAGAAAACAATGAGGTTGCTTGGATTTGCTAGTAAGATAATGGAATAAGTATTCCTATTTATGCCCCTCTGTCTCCTTCCTCAAGTATCTATCAAAGAAATGGTAATCAAAATAGTATCTTTTTAGTATAAAAAGCAAAGGGCAGATTGAAGTTGAGAAAAGTAATTAACCAACTTAGTTATAGGAGTAGCTAAAGTTGGTTTTCTTTGAAGAAGGTGATGGAGTTAACAAAGAGATTCATATGTTTTTTACTAATGGTGTTCATAATTTCATGGAAAGGAGAAGCACAATTAATGGAGAACTTCTATAGTACTAGTTGTCCTGCCGTTGAACTAATCGTTAGACAGGCGGTCATGACGAAAATTAGTCAGACTTTCACCACTATACCCGCTACTTTACGCCTCTTCTTCCACGATTGCTTCGTCGAGGTAAAACTTATTAACTACTATCTTGTGTATTTTGCTTTAGAATATGAAGGTCGAAAGAACGATAGCCTGTATAGTTATCTATGCCATATGATGTAATATAAACGATAGTTCCTCTAGAAAGGAAAAACTATTACTTAAGATATAAGAAAGGTTATTGATTTTCGAGGTTAGATCTGAATCAAGATACCGTTATGGAAATCATATAGTAATGGAGTTTTCTTTTCTTTTTTTAAGTATTAGGCACTTAACCATCAATGGCTTCCTTCAAATTTGCTCAAGCTTTTAAACTTTTTTTTTAAGTTTCGATTAAAATCCCCTAGATTTATGTTTTTTTTTGTTCGATTTTGGTTTGAAGGGTTGTGATGCTTCGGTTATGATAGCTTCGCCAAATGGAGATGCAGAGAAAGACGCAGCAGATAATTTGTCTCTTGCAGGAGATGGATTCGATACCGTAATTAAAGCTAAAGAAGCGGTAGAAGCATCATGTCCTGGCGTAGTTTCATGTGCCGATATTTTAGCCATTGCTGCCCGAGATGTCGTTGCTCTAGTAAGTTCAATTTTCAATTATCTAGTGGAGTTCTAATTGATCAGAAGATTCAAAATCCATCTCAAGAATCCCATTCTCTTTGTTTTGTTTATGTTATATGTTCTCGAAACAGTCAGGAGGTCCTATGTTTAACGTGGAACTTGGGAGACTAGATGGTTTCATTTCTCAAGCATCAAGAGTTGCTGGAAATCTCCCAGACCCAGATGATAATCTCGACGAACTCAACTCAATTTTCAGTAGAAATGGGATAAGTCAAACAGATATGATTGCTCTATCTGGTGCACACACAGTAGGCTTCTCTCATTGTGACAGATTTTCGAAACGTTTATACTCTTTTACTCCGTCTTCTCCTATTGATCCATCTCTAGACCCAACTTACGCGCAGCAACTAATGGCAGCTTGTCCACGTAATATTGACCCGCTTGTTGCTATTGATATGGATCCTGTAACTGGACGACAATTTGATAATGTATATTACCAAAATTTGGTAGATAGAAAAGGACTATTTACTTCTGATCAAGTTTTATTCACAGACCCATCTTCTCAACCAACTGTGAATGATTTTGCCAAGAACTCATTCAATTTTAATGCAGCATTTGCCACAGCAATGGTGAACTTAGGAAGGGTAGGTGTGAAATCTGGTAACCAAGGAGAGATAAGAAGAGACTGCACAAGATTCAATCCTTAAAGATCGATCGTTGTTCATAATTTCATATCAAACATACAAATATAATTCAATAATGGCAGATTAAATTCATGTGTTTTCTTCTTATTCTTATACTTTTTTATGGGTCTTCTTTCTGTGATGAATTTGTTGCAGTTCTGTTTATTCGTTATCGGGATGATCTTTTTTATATATGAACTGTTGATATGTGGTGTTTCTTCGAAGTGTATAAACTGTTATCGAATTTATGCTCAAACAAGAAACAACAATAAAAAAATTTGGGTTCATTTTTTGCCAAACAAAAGAACAGTTAAGGAAGGACCATTTAGGGTTGCAAGAACGGCCGGCAGCATGCTGCTCTACCCTACCAGCAGAGACCAAGCAAGCACACAGGTGCCCGCTACTCAGCTCGAACTCACATGGTCCAATCCGGAGAAGAGAAGCAGTTGAGACTTGTTTGTGTAGCCTACTTGAGTGCATCGCCCTGGGGCGTCTTCAGCAATAACGAGAACGCCTATAGACCCGGGTGTTTCAACAACTTCCATATCGCCTCTCTCAACTCACTCACCTTTGAAACACGGGCAATCGGTATTTCACTTGCTTCTGCAAACTTGAACGTATTTGAGAAGATTGCAGACTCATCCGATGGGTTTCCAAGATATGTATGAGCTTTATAGAATTGACATTCCCATTGAACAACCATACCAATGTTGATTGTGTACGTAGTATCATTTATGATAAAACTTCCATAACCATCTATGTCAACAACAATGGCTTCTGGTCTTGCGACCACAGCCCCAATAGGAGTGTTTAATCAGAAACTCACACCTAGCCCACCTCAAGTTAGCCATTGGGGAGGCCCTTTACACTAGTACCACTGAGCAGCCCACATTTGATGTTGCCCAACTGTAGTACTAATAACAGCTTTCCCATCTTTCAATTCATAACTTAAATGGCATGTTATGACTAAGAACAAGCAAACCAAGAAATGCAATAATGGAAGTAAAGAATTACTCAAACACTAGATACTTACGTGGTTCGGTTGGCCAGACCTAATCCACAGAGAACAATGATACGATGATTTTCACTATGAAATAAGAACAGAGGTTTCTTAAGGGTTTTAGTTACCTAGCCCACTGCCTCTCCTTAACCCTGATGGAGACCATCAAGATGGGCCTCACAGCCGAACTAGTTAGAGGGCCTCATGGCCGAGCCCATTAGGGTTAGAGTTTAGGAGTTTCCATGTTTTAGTATTTCCTACTAAGTCTAGGTTTAGAAGTTTCTATATTTGAGTATCTTTGATATTTAGGAATCCTAATTTGAGTCTATCTAGAAGTTTCTAAGTTCCTATAAAAGGAAGTCAAGTCTGTCCTTGTTATTCAGATCAGAGAATATTATGAATCAAGTTTATTGTTAATCAAGTTTATCGTTTTGTTCTTTACTTTATCAGTTTATTTACGTATTTTATCAGTTTATTTACGTATTTTATCATTGTTATAATGGTGGATTCCATTACTTTTACGCTTCCGCAACAATCTACATCAACTGGTATTCAGAGCTTTAAAAATCTGGGAACAAAAGATGAAATGTTTTTCATGGATACATCTCTCCTTGAGTGCTGGAAAACTTTTCCACGTTTAGATTGGGATCCCTTTCGAGATTCACAACAACTCTATGTTGATCGAAAAGATCAAAACAAAATTAATATCGTTTCCAAAATCCCTGTGTTTGATGGTCAATATCATATTGACTTTTGGATTCAACAGTTGGAAGATTGGTTCATAAACCAAGATGTTAGTGATGAAGATAAGGTTTTTGTCGTTGAACAACACTTATCTGAAAGAGTCTACGACAAATTCAACGAGATGCAATGGAGACTCGTTGATCAAGGAAACCCCTTTATTGATGATTGGAATCAACTGAAAAATATTTTTCGATATGCTTTCCTTCCTTTGGATGAGTATTCATCTTATGCCGACTCACAAATTGATTTTAGACGACAACCATCCCATATTCTCTCAACCACCATTGTTACAGAAGAAGTTCGCGATAATAAGATAGATGACTTCTTTCAGACGGAAGACGAAGGAAACAATTCGCCGTTCTCCAGTACAAATCCTAATTCACATGCGGAAACAAAGATTGAATCGAGAAGGCAATACTCTAAAGTTAATTCTATCTCTGTGATCAATGGTATTGAAGAAGAAGTTCTTGACAAGATGAACAAAATTTTCTCAATGGCCGAAGAAGAAGGAAGAAGTAATTTTTCTTCATCAAACCTAAATTCGTGATATGAAGAAACCATGTCCGGACCAATTATTCGATTCATATACAATTCCGGGAGAAGAAATTCTCGTTTCGAATCATAAAATTCTTCCGACTCTATCTTCATTGGTTTCAACTGCTACAAGTCACACAAAAACTAGAACGAAAGAAAGATTTAAAACGACAACCATGGATGAAAAGCTTCAACAGGGAAACATCACTCTTAATTTTCTCATTAATTCATGTGGGTCATCACTAGATAAAGCTCTTACTGCAGTTAAAAAAGTCCAACCCAGTTTTCAATCTACTAGAGACAAAAACCCCAAATCAGTTATCACCTACCTTGAATCCACTTTTCTTTTTAAAACCAGCATCTCAAAACTAATTTCGAGTGAACCCAGATTGCTACTTTCAGATGTTAATGGAACCCTAAAACCCAAAATTGAATATTTCCAGCTATTTGGGTTACCTGATTCTAAACTTGCAGATTTCGTTACTTCATTCCCAGGAGTTCTGTTTAGAAGTCTCAAGAGCCAAATTATTCCTACCATAGATCTTTTTAGAAGCTTTGTCAAAACTGATGAAAATGTAATCAAAGCAATAAAACGTTCAAGAATTGTTTTTTACAACAACTCGCAAGCTCGAACCTTACCTAGTATCAATCTATTAAGAAATCTAAATGTACCTGAATCAAGAATTTCTTATATCTTGACAATCCAACCAGGAGTTCTACTAATGAAGACTGAAACTTTAACAAGAGTTGTTGAAGCTGTTCGGAAATTTGGGTTTAACCCAGAATCAAGAATGTTTTCTACTGTAGTTTATGGGTTGGACTCAATGACCAAATCAACCTTAGATTCAATGAATGTGTTATTAAAAAGTTTGGGTTGGACAGAAGAACAATTTTTTTCAGTTAGGGATTTTCCATTGTTCTTAACTTGTTTAGAGAGTAAGATGAAGCAAGCTATGAGTTTATATATCACAAGGTTGAAATGGGATATTTTATGTTGTCTAAAACTCCAAACTATTTTATGGACAATTTTGAGCAAAGGATTATCCCAAGATTAATGGTTTTTGAGATTTTAATGTATAAAGAAATTATGGGGAAGGAAGGTAAAGAGTTGATATCTAATATGTTGAAGCTCGAACTTAGCATCGACCAGAATGAAACTGGTGCTGAGGGAGATACTGATAGGCCTACTTTGGAAGAAGCTGATGCTGGTAAAACTGATTTAGTAATGTTATTGTGTGAGACAACTCTTTTACAATGTGGGTTTAGTTTGGCTGACACAAACGTATTTGCTAGTAGTCTTATCATCATAAGAGAAACCCTTCTTTCTTCAGAGAAGCAATTTCGAACAATTAAGAAACTTTTCGAGAGGATAGTTGTGAGGACATGTCAATTGGAAGAAGATAAATACAAGTTTAATGATATTTTGCATGAAGGAGTTGAAGGAGATGTCCTTCGACCAAGGTGACAATGCGAACAATTTGTCGGATAGGACAATTGATGTGGAAGATCATCAAGTCCGGTTGATTTAGGGATCGTAGAGTTGTAGCTAGAGACCAACTACGATCGTCGAATTACGAAGTAATTCGCGGCTAACTTCGATCGGATCCTACAACGGGTTACACATAAGAGTGACAAATTGATCTAGGATATGACTAGTGGGAGTGAGATATAATCATGGGAGTGTCCCATAAACATATCTCATAGGCCTAAAAAGGAATTAGGCAAAGATAGTACAAAAAGGCCAAAAACAGGGTTTTTGGGCCTAGACCGGTTCGGGTACTTCTAGGACTCGGATTGGGCTGAATTTTGGAGGGTTAGTTGCTGATATAATAAAAATTATATCTGCCAATTTTCATGGTGTTTGGACACCTCCTCCTTAGGGAATTGAGAAAATACCAATAGTTGCTATTTTCGACTATTTCCCTAAATCTTATTCTAAAGGGTGTTTTAGGAAACCTAAAAGGAGGTGGATTCTTATTAGGGTTCTATATAAACACTCTTAGGGCAGAGAATAAGGTGTGGAATTTCTCTCTAAGCTTTCTTACTCTACCACATCAAGTAGAGAGGAGAAAGTGAGCTAATTCCCATTAATTATCAATCTAGTCAAAGAAGAAGGTGTTCTTCTTTTCCAACCACCATTGGTGTGCTAGCTATACAACAAGGTGGGAGATCTAATTGATTGCTCGTGTCCCAAGTAGAGGAGCTACACTTGAAGCTCTTGGTCTTCTTCAATCAATTCAACTAGTTCGAGGGAAAAGCGATTAAGGTAATTTACTATCTCCATTAGATTAATTACTAGTTTTGCATGTGATCCTGGGAATACTAGTGTAGACATTAGATGTCATATTTCCGCTATAAACACTAGTAGAAGGGTGTAAATCCCTACATTGCATCATTTGATTAAGCCATGTTCGAGTTTAGTTTATAAGCATCACGGAGGTGAACATGGGAAGATCGTTCAAGTGAAGAAATTCAAGGTTGATTTTTCCATAAAGTATTATGTAGTGTTACTTTTACGCTTCCGCAACAATCTACATCAAACCCTCTCACAAATGACTTTTGAATACAATTTTTGGATTGATGACAAACACTTATAAGATTAGGGCAAACATAAGTATACAGGCCAGGCCAAAAGGAGTTTCGAGTTTGCCAACCGGGATAGACATTAATCCATATTCAAGCCCCTTTCAACATTGCATAGTGAGAAGAGTTTGCTTCTCTGAATCTCTTAAAACTTTAAACTGGGCCTCTGTTATATATTGAATATTCATTTGCAGTCTGTTCTTCAAATGAAGAAAAATGGGAGTTATATAAGCAATTTTTTGGGGTATTTATGGTGGCGGAATATGGGTCCAAAATCTATTTCGGTTTCTAAAATGGGCAAACAATACACGCTCAAAGGAGTCCAGAAGAGCGAGGCAATACATAGATTTTTTCCAAAATGAAGGCCCCTTTCAAAGGTCGACCGCCAAACCGTAGTGGTTTATCTTTCTTTCTCTAAACACATCGGTTGACTTCTTTCATATCATCAGGGACGGATCCAGGATTTCGACCTAGGACGTGCAAAATTATATAATTTATGGGCGGAACTATTTGAAGACTAACCCTGGCTATAGCCTGGGTTAGGTCTTATAAGTTCCGCACCAATCTACCAACAAAAAAAAATTTACATGACATTTTTTTCACCTTTCTGAAACAGATTTGACTCGTGAGAGTTTAAATCGGGAGAATGTCTATAACTTTAAATCATCAAAAAAAAAAACAGAGAACTAGTGATTAAAGATGAAGTTCGGAAGCTTCAACCGCTTCATCTGATCAATAGATCATCAGCGTATAGTCAACCGAACATTCAACAACTACTTTGTTACTAACCATCAGAGAACATTCAACAACAATATCATAGAATCCATAGTGAAAGATTGAAGAGGTTACACTTTAGGGCTTGAGAAGGCTTCGTTGCCAACCATTAAAGAACAGCAAGCTCGAAATGCTACTATGCAGAGAAGAAAAGAAGAGAAAGGTAAGTATTCGGTTACCAAAGCTGAGGGTTTAGGAGTTTATAATTTTAGGGTTTCGGTTGGTTTGTTTAGAGAGGAGAAGGGAGAGACTGAGAGACAATGAGAGAAATTAGGGTTTCGATTAGTTCTTTTTGACAGGAGAGACCGACAAACTGAGAAAGAATGAGAGAAATTAGGGTTTCAGTTGCATTAAGGGGTGTCTTAGGGTATTTAACCTGACGCCCCTTCTAATCCAACGGTTGAGGGGTCTCTCCATTCCTCGGTCGTTGGATCTTAAAATTAGTTTCGGGTTACTATGATCGGGCGGGCGGATACTAAACGAGCGGAAATATCGTGCCCGGACACAGGTAGGATCCCTTGACCGAGTCCCACCCGCTACAACCCGATTTAACGGGTCGGGTAAGCCCAACTCGGGCTTAGGTCGGTCAGCGGGTCTTCACGGATCAGGCGGATAGTCTCGGGTTCTTGGACCGTTTTCCCAGCCCTATCCCGAACAGATGTATATGTGGAAGAATCGATAAAGCATATGTTCCTACACTATAGAGAAGCCTCCAAGTTCTAGTACTATTTTATCAAGGCGTTTTGGTATCAATGATGCACACCGAGATCATGACTGGAGGTCATAGAACAATGGAAAATGATAGGTACAAAAATGGAAGAAAGATCTCTGGAATCTCATTCCAAGTGCAATTGGTCTATTTGGGAGTCTAGAAACAACAAGGTATTTAAAAAATGTACCGAAAATAGTTGTATAGAAGTTAAACACACAAAATCGCTATATTAGCTTCCTTATAAACTGTTAGGAAAAATAACCTAAATAACTTGTTCACAAATATGAAGATAAACGATGTGAAAGTAAAAGCAGAGAACCAAGATAATTTGGCGTGACAAAAAAACCCTCAAAGATAGAAGATAAAAAAACCACGGGACCTAGTTCAGAAATCTTCCACTATGATTAAATAATGGGTTACACAATTCTTTCCTAAAACAATTAGGGGATTAACCAATTATTCCAGATGTGTGAAAACACTATTAGATAACAACTCTTCCATAAACAAATGGAGTATTAAGGAACTCTTCAAAATGTGTGGAAACACTCTTGGATAACAACTCTTCCCTAAACAAATGGAGGATTAACCAACTCTTCAAGATGTGTGGATACACTCTTAGATAACAACTCTTTCCTAAACAAATAGAGGATTAACCAACCATTCAAGCTGTGCGGAAACACTCTTGGATAACAACTCTTCCCTACACAAATAGAGGATTAACCGACTCTTCAAGATGTGTGAAACACTCTTGGATAACAATTCTTCACCAAAACTATGGTGCATAAACTGAACAAGAAATAGAGAAAATAGAAATCTCTGACTCCTTAGAATTTAAACAAATCCTAAATCACCACAAAGCTTGAAGAAGTTTAACATAAACTAAATTGTTTCACAAGATCTTCTTTTCTTCAAACCAATGTTCTTCTCTTTCAACCTCTCTTGAAAGGATGCTTCAGAAATCTCACATTCTCTCTCTCTCTCTCTCTCTCTCTCTCTCTCTCTCTCTCTCTCTCTCTCTCTTTGTGTCTATCTCTCTCTCTAATCTGACAGGATATGATCTGAGAGGATTCTCTATCTTCTTGTCTCATCTCTCTGATATCTCCCTCTCTCTAAGCTGAGAGGATATGATCTGAGAGGGTTCTCTCTCTCTCTCTCTCTCTCTCTCTCTCTCTCTCTCTCTCTCTCTCTCTCTCATCTCTCTGGCCTCTCTCTCTAATCCGAGGGTATACGGTCATAGAAGATTATCTGAGAGGATACTCTCTGACTTAAAAGTATGAAAAATTTCTTCTCTTCCATTCTCTTTTTATTAATGATAAATAGGCCAATAGAAATAGGATTCATTTTTAGGCTCGAAATAGGAAACCTATTTCACCCCAAAAACACAATAAGAAAAATTCTATTTCAATTAGGAGTCCATTTATTATAAAGGTCCATCAACATAAACTTCATATTTAATTCTTTGAACCATATATACTACTAATGTTACCAATATTTCCGAAATCTAAAGACGCAATTGCCATAAAATATTTATAATGAACAAAAGAAAACTAATATAACCGATTAAAGGTTTAAGTACAAAGCCGATGTAGTAGTTTTATTTACAATTGCCAATTAACTCTGTCTTATATTCGAACTTCAATCAACGTGAATTGTTCGATAGACTTTAAATCATATAATCCAGAACAAAAAAATATGTAAACGAACTTTATTGGCTTGACCTTGTGATGCATGATAAAGAAAATAATGTTCTTTTTTTTTTTGTTGAAAATAATGTTCTTTTTAATAAAACCTCTCAAATCAAGATCCTTTAGTTTAACCTACTAAAAAACTCAAAACCATATTGAGGAAGGACTAAAAATTGCTGATGGAACTTAAATAAAGATAACCCAAAATAAAGAACCGATTCCAACTCAGAACCCAAAATAGTCCAAACTAGGAAAGAACTCAATAGTCAATACTTCACAAACACTCTCTTAGAGCATCTCCAGTGGGACACTCTAAAATTTGGTTGTCAAGTGTCAAATTAAAGATTCTCCTACTTAGGTGTCAATATAGAGAGACACTCTAAATTTTTCTGATCTTCAATGGAGATCTCTAAATTCTCTCTACTTAATACACATGTTAATCTTAAATTGAATATAGAAAAAGTAGTTGAAAAGAAAAGGTTTCTATTGGTTTAAATTTTAAAATGACACCTAGAGAGTCTCAAAGGGACACTCTAGTTTAGAGTTTCTCTCTCTAGACACTCTATAATAAATGTGTCCACCTCATAATAGAGTGTCTAACAAAGTGTCCCATCGGAGATGGTATTTTAACAAAAACTCCAAAAAATCATATCTGACACTCTAAGTGTTAGAGATTGAGTGTCCCATTGGAGACGCTCAATCCAAAATAGGAAGTCGTTGATTGACTCATATAAAATGGACTCATCCTAGATGCGTCTGGCCTTTGGCCGAAGCGCCCCAGCCATCTCGGTCCTAGACCGAGAGGCCTAGGGCATCCAGACGCGTCTGGTGGTAATCCATGTGTCTCGAATCTAGTCTGAGACGCCCCTGGACTCCCAGGGGATACGACGCGCCCAAATCGTGGGCACGCGCATCTAGGAAGTTTCCTGGTCGCGTACTGAAAGCTTCCTGGTCGCGTCCTGAGTCACGACCTGGTCACGTCCCAGACGCGTGCCAGCAGCTTCCCAAATTTTAGAAACTTCTAGAACTTCCAAAAAAAAAAATTGTTTTGCTTCCAAAGCCGCTGTCCCCATGTATTTAGAAACTTCTAAAAACTCTAAATTTGATTTCATACGAATTCTAAGAATCAATGAAGAACAATTCTTTTGAAAACACTTTTCAATACCTAAATCAATCAAAATCGAATCTTTTGAAACTCTTTTCAATCATCAACTTTGAAAATCAATTTGAAAACTTTTAAATCACATTCGAATTCATTCAAATTGAAGCCTAAACCACTTTTAGACATAACTATCTATCTAATCAATCATGGATTAGTCCGAAACTGAGCTAAAAATTAGCTATTTTCAAGAGGCTTTGACGCCACTGTTGGGTTGTGGTGTCACCTAGTGTTCTAAGCGGAATCTCAGACATCTCATGTCTAACATGCATAAGCTAATAATTGACAAAGAGTTTAGGATTACCTTAATCGTTAATTTTTCCTCGAACCTTTCCAGTCGAATGCGAAGACCAAGGGCCCCACGTGTTGCACCTCTACTCAAGACACCCGAATGATCAATTTGATCTCCCACCTTGTATCTAACTAGAACTCCGATGGTGGTTTGATTAGAAGAACCCCTTCTTCTTTGTGACTAGTTAATAGTTTGAGAATTAGCTCTCTTTGTTTCTCTACTTGATGTTGTAGAGTAAGAAAGCTTCTTGAGAAATTCCACACCTTATTCAAGTACCAAAGAGACATTATATAGAACCCTAGTTAGAGTCTCACCCTAATTAGGTTTCCCAAAAAGTCCTTTTGAATAAGATTAAGAAAATAGTCGAAAATAGAAACTAGTTTCTATTTTCCCTTTTTCTTATTATTGGTCGGTCATATCAAGCCCATCTTGGGCAGATCTGGCCGGCCCCATTAGGGCCACACAGCCAAGCTTGGCCGTGCCATTTTGGGCCCCAAATCACCTCCTGGTGCGCGGCCAAATACCCTTCTTTTGGGTCTTTTGTGCTATATTTGCCTAAACTTCTTTTAGGCATATGAGACATGTTTCTGAGACTCTCCCATTATTATATGTCTCATCCCACTAGTCATATCATCCGATCAAATAGACATTCTTATGTGTAACCCAATGTAGGATCCGATCGAAGTTAGCCGCGAATTACTTCGTAACTCGACGATCGTAGTTGGTTTCTAACTAAACACTACGATCTCTAAATCGTCCGGACTTGATGATCTTCTTCATCAATTGTTCTATCCGACAAATTGCTCGCGTTGCATCTTTGGTTGAAGGACATCTCCTTCACTTTCGAACCCGTAGTCCATGGCCAATCTTTTAGCTGTGCATCTCTCCACCAGGAAGATATCTTCCTTGATGATCCAGGTAGCTGGAGAAACTACTATGTGAATGCAATGCGACCAGATGAAGAAGACTGACACCTACTAAATAAGGGGGAGTAAGTGATGGAGATTAAAAAAACGATTTAAAGTGGCATTGTCCACGAAGAAACCACCCCAAAGCCAAGTCCACTTCTCCTGATGTTGACGCCATAAATTTTAATTATATATATGGCAAGAAGGTAATTGTATTTTTAGCAAACGATAATTTACAGAGAAAATGGAAGTATTTATGAAAACCACTCTAGTTAGACAATAACATATAACCTCTAACTTTTTTTTGGTGCAAATATAAACTCTAATTTAGAAAGAAATATAATCAACTTTTTGAATGATTTCATATCACCTTAGAAAGAGAAAACAACAGTAAACACACAAAATATAAGTAGTTTTAAAAATTAAACTCTATTCTAAAATATAGATAAATAATCGGAGGGAGAAAAGATTTTAGATAAATAACAACAAATTTTGAATATTGGAAAACCTAAACCATTGGACCTTCCACTTGGACAAAGTTAGATACTTAGATTACCACCTTAACCATTGGACCAACCTCAGCTTATGGTTATAATAGACAGGGACAAATATTAATTCGATTAGGGAAGCCCAAAATGCCCAATTCTCTTGATTCATGAGCATTCCATAGCCTACCTTAGCCCTGGCTTGCAACAATGTTCACATAAGGGGGCTGGATAGTAAACCTGCTTAATTATATTTTGACTTTTATGATTCGACTCGTCTTCCTAGTGGAGATAGATACGTGTTACCACTCGGTCAATCTTCCAGAAATTAATTTATTTTGTGCATTCGTACTCAGTTGATGTGTAATGAATCTAATTTTTTTTTTAAGGGAAATGATAGAGTGACTTAGAAATTGGTACTTAGAGGGTGACATATTTCATTATTTAGAAACAAAAACGGTCCCCACCGTAGTCAAACTTTAAAAAAATCTTGTCTTTTAGTGATTCCAGATCAGCTGGGCATTAAAATGCCCAAAAAACTGGGCACTCTAGCATCTCCCTTTTTTTCATTCATTTTCTATGGATTAGTGGAAGACTCAAAAAGGACTTATGTTTTTGTACTTTCTAATGTTGGCATCTTTATGTGATGCAGATAAGGCATGATGACCCATTAATGGGCTTCACAACGGGATCTTCTAAGTAGGCCACTCGGCCGAACCATTACGATTATTAGTAGAGTCTAATTTTGGTCAAATTCCTATTGAACTAGATTTAGGAAGTTGTTATGTTTAAGTATTTTGATATTTAGGAATCCTAATTTGAATCCATCCACAAGTGTCTAAAGTTCTTATAAAGAGAGTCCAGTCTGTCTTTGTTAAGGAGATCTTGAAGAGAATTATCAATCAAAATTTAGTATTTTCTTATAGTTCTTCGTACAAGTTTACTATCTTCTTCTTTCCGCTGTGTTTACATAATGATGTTTCATATGTTTTCTTTTTTTGTATACAGTAGTGGTTAAAATAATGTTAATAATAACCATGTGTTTTGTTTATGGCTTATCTGTTAAATGAATGTGATCGAGATATTATGTATTTTATGCATGATTCATTTATAAAGAGGAGATCTAGTATGTTAGTTGAATTTTTTTTGTTTCTTTTGGGTATCGAAATACAGATTTAATAGTTCCATCTACCAGATTAACTTTATCAACATTTCATACTTTTTTTGAACTTTCAATCTCTTTAGCTTTTGAAGTCCTTCACAATAAGACTTGAAATCTTGTCTTTTCATAAAGAAACAACCATGTTGCAACTCTTTTAACTAATTTCAAGCGCCAACAACTCTTGATTGGAGTGGTAAGAAGTATAGTTTTTCACTTTAGACGTTAATGATTCGAGGAAGGCTAAACAATTCCAAAAAAAACTAATTTCAGGCTTAATTTCTTTCTCTTTTGTTTAAGAGAAGGATTGACTCGGGATTTAGGCTGATTAATTTCACGGTCAATTCATAAAAAGAACTAAACCAAGAGCTTAGTGCTATGTGATGGGGTCAACCCTCCATATTTTAGCCTATTTTATGTTTTTTATTTTTATTTTATGTATTGAGAACTCACTCCATGTCTAATTAATCTTATCTAACATTCATTTGTTTTATAAGTGGAGGACCAAAAAAAGACTTACTTTCAGTTTACTTCACCATAAAACACATTTGTTTTCAATTATACTTGAGCAATAAGGCTATATTTGTCACGCAAAAATAAAAATCGATTGCAATTGAGCACGTTTCAAAATGACGTTTCAGTAAAGTTCAAGGTGTCGAGGTCATTCTGCAGACCTCCTTACTGTCTCTCTGGACAGAAGATTCAGTAACATAGCTAATTCGGACCTGCCTCTTAGTTTATTTCTATGTGGGAGCAAAGTCCAAGTGTCGAGAAAATTTGTGTCAACCTCCTAACAACCTCTTTGATTAAAGTCGAGCTCGCGTAAGTTGTAACACAGTACTTTTGGATCTAATCCTCTGATCGCACTATCGAGAAATTGGTCGTGTGCTTATGAGGCTAAGTATGTGACAACCATTCTTGAGTGGTCGGGTCAATATTTGAATCACCACATATATCCTCCATATAATCATATCATATACAACAAATTTAATAACACAGTTTTATTACGACGGGCAAAATCAATGTGGGGCTTGGGCTCCCAATTTTGGGAGTCCCGGGACTTTTCTTAATCCGAAAGTCGGGCTTCCAACCGGGACTCACAAATCAAAATAATGTATTTGTGCGAAGTACGTGTCCGAAATTTTAATTTTAGATTTCGACTATGAATTATTAATTTCGAGTATGAATTATTAATTTCGAGTATGAATTATTAATTTCGACTATGAACTAAAATGTGATATTATTCGAGAAAAATAATTTCAAAAAGATACACACAAAAAAAAAATTAGAGAAAAATATTTAAAAAGAAGTATTTAAAATAATAAAACGATTAAAAGAAAAATCAATTTTTTTTTTTTTTTAAAAAAAAAAAAAAAAAAAAAAGTGGGGTGGATCCCCTTTTTAGGGGATCTACCCCAAATATGGTCGTTGGGTTGTCCCAACGGTCATATTTGGGGGCTGGGAGCCCCCCAGCCGGGGTCCCATTTGGAAGTCCGGGAGCATGGAGCTCTCAGCCCTACCGGAAGCCCAGTCCCGCGGCTTTCAAGTTGGGAGGTAGGGGTTGGGGCTCCCAAATTTGAATTGGGAGCCCCAGCCCCCACCAGGTTGGTTATGCCCTTAGGGCAAGTCTAACTTATGGGGCTGGGCTCAAAAAAAAAATTAAAATAAAGTGGGGTGGTTCCCAACGATCACATTTGGGATCCCACTTTATTTTAAAATTTTTTTTTTTTTAAACTGGTTTTTTTTTTTTTAAACTGGTTTTTTTTAATCATTTTATTATTTTAAATACTTCTTTTAATTTTTTTTTTTTTGTTTATCTTTTTGAAATTATGTCTATCGAATAGTATCACATTTTAATTTATAGTCGAAACCTAATAATTTATAGTTGAAATCTAAAATCAAAATTTCGCACATGTACTTCGCAAACGTACATTATTTTGATTTAAGAGCCCCAATTGAGAACCTAAGCACGAAATAGAATTTGTGGCAGTTTTACCAAATAAGGGTAACTGTGTAATTCCAGTGCTCCTGAGTCCTGACTATAAAAAGTAGGAGTACTAGTTTTCTCCATTGGAACTCTTCCAATCTTCCTCAAAACCCTAACTTTTTCATCAACAATGGTGTCTATTACTCCAAATCTCTCTCTTTCTAAACCTTCTCCTTTCCCTTCCTTTGATTCTCTCAAACCCCATCACCATTTTTCCAAAATTACTCTTCCCATTTCTACCCATTTCCGAAAACCCCCTAATCTTTCATTTCAAATCACAAATGGACTTGCAGATTCATCTTCTCACCCACCACCACCATTATCATCCGCCGGCATCTCCACCCCCACCACCACCACCACCACCTCTGTCATTCCAACTTCCATTCCTCAGCCTTTTGTTTCAAGATACTCATCTGACGAGCCAAGAAAAGGAGCTGATGTTCTTGTTGAAGCTTTAGAACGTGAAGGAGTTAAAAATGTTTTTGCTTATCCAGGTGGTGCATCACTGGAGATTCATCAAGCCCTAACAAGATCCAAAACTATCAGAAATGTCCTACCCAGACATGAACAAGGTGGTATCTTTGCTGCTGAAGGTTATGCTAGAGCTTCTGGTCTTACTGGTGTTTGCATTGCCACTTCCGGTCCCGGAGCTACCAATCTTGTTAGTGGACTTGCAGACGCTTTGCTTGATAGTATACCCATTGTTGCTATCACCGGCCAAGTTCCTCGGCGAATGATCGGAACTGATGCTTTTCAAGAAACACCCATTGTTGAGGTAACAAGATCTATTACTAAACATAATTATCTTGTTCTTGATGTTGAAGATATTCCTCGAGTTGTTCGAGAGGCGTTTCTTCTTGCGAATTCGGGTAGACCTGGTCCTGTTCTGATCGATATCCCTAAAGATATCCAACAACAACTTGTGGTTCCAAATTGGAATCAACCTCTTAAATTAAATGGTTATGAATCAAGAATGCCCAAATGTCCTGAAGATATTCATTTAAAACAGATAATTAGGTTGATTTCGGAATCGAAAAAACCTGTTTTGTATGTTGGTGGTGGGTGTTTGAATTCTTCTGAAGAACTTAGAAGATTTGTTGAACTTACCCAGATACCAGTTGCTAGTACTTTAATGGGTTTAGGTGCTTACCCAAGTACTGATGAACTTTCATTACAAATGCTTGGAATGCATGGAACTGTTTATGCAAATTATGCTGTTGATAAATCAGATTTGTTACTTGCATTTGGGGTTAGATTCGATGATCGTGTAACCGGAAAGATTGAAGCTTTTGCTAGTCGAGCGAAAATCGTTCATATTGATATTGATCCAGCTGAGATCGGAAAGAACAAACAACCTCATATTTCTCTTTGTGCTGATATTAGAATGGCATTAGAAGGTATGAACAGGTTGTTAGAGGAAATGGGTTCTAAGCTAAAACCCTTCGAGTTTTCGAGTTGGAGGGAGGAATTGAAAGAGCAGAAGTCAAATTACCCATTGAGTTTTAAGACATTTGGAGAAGCAATTCCTCCTCAATATGCAATTCAAATTTTGGATGAGTTAACAGATGGGGAAGCTGTTATCAGTACTGGAGTTGGACAACATCAAATGTGGGCTGCTCAATGGTACAAGTACAAAGGGCCTCGTCAATGGCTAACTTCGAGCGGGTTAGGTGCAATGGGATTCGGATTACCTGCTGCCGTTGGTGCTGCTGTTGCTAGACCAGAAGCCATTGTTGTTGACATCGACGGTGATGGAAGTTTTATGATGAATGTCCAAGAACTAGCGACAATACGAGTTGAGAACTTACCCGTGAAGATGATGATACTAAACAATCAACATTTGGGTATGGTTGTTCAATGGGAAGATCGATTTTATAAAGCGAACAGAGCTCATACGTATCTTGGAAACCCATCAGATGAATCTGCAATTTTCCCAAATATGTTGAAATTTGCAGAAGCTTGTGAAATACCGGCTGCTCGTGTTTCAAAAGTGAGTGAGCTAAGAGATGCGATTCGGAAGATGTTGGAAACGCCAGGGCCGTATTTATTAGATGTTATAGTACCTCATCAAGAACATGTATTGCCAATGATTCCTAGTGGTGGTTCTTTTAGTGAAGTGATCATTGAAGGTGATGGTAGAACAAAATATTGATCTTATTAGGTTAGAGTGAAGTTGTAATCTGTGTTGTTGTGCATAGTTTGAAATCAAGACTGAGGGTTGTAGTTGTTTATGAAACTTGTCTGACTGAACTTGAGTTACTGGGAAGAATAACAGGATACTACTACCTTTTACTTTTCAAGGCTGTGTTTGTTTGTGTTTTTATTTTTCAGATATGATAATCCCAATTGGGTTCTAATTCATATTTTAGATGTTCCTTTTTTTAATTTAAGAAAATCTGGAAGTTTTTTCTCTGAATAGGCGGGCAAAGAGGCCTCTTATTTGTCCCCGTGATTTAGTAAAATCTTGTCTCGTGTTCAGATTTTCACCACAGCCAACGCCGCCACCAAAGACCACACCCCTTCCACAACACCACCACCACCACGTCCTTAAACTGTTGAGTGCGGAAGGAGTCGAGATCAAGTGAGGAATTGATGAAACCTGTTGGTGAGATTTGGAGGACTACTTGAAATTTTAGGGCCTAAAGATTTATCATGGCACTTGGGAGAAGCACCACTGCTTGAAATGATTTTTGGTTGACACACCGCCACCACCACAAACCACACTATGACAATCACCACATACCACACCCACAAGGACCAACACAAACCACACCACGACGACCACCAAAACAAACACCACAACTATACGAATGTCTGTGAACCCTCGCAAGATCTGGGAGATTTTAGCTTTCTGATCTTCAATTGCAAAGAGAGGGAGGAATCCCTACCAACAACCGTCCAGAAGAGAGATCCGAAGTCCACCTTTGTGAATCGAACCCATAACTTTTGGATTTCAAAGTACTGTACACCTTACTTAATAATTAGTTTAAAACATGGAGAGATTTGATAAATCTGTTGATTGAGGTTATTACTCGAATATGATATTTTATTCCTGACGCCTTCTCTTCTTTGAGTTACTTGGATTAACTAAACTCAACATAATAAAATATTAGGCTATTCAGATTCATCTGCTCCCTCCAATGGTAGTACTGTTTTGTTTGGAACATTATGAACCCTTTCTCTCCTTACTCAAAGCACATGGGAAAACACTCTTTCAATACCCATTCTCTAAAACCTCCCTTGTGGTTCGATTATGTGCAACTTTTCCAAAATCAAAGAATAGAAAATCGAAAGCACACAGAGTAACAAAATTGAAATGAAAATATCGAGATTTCCCTAATGTGGTTCTAATTACTGAAGAGATGGGATATGATGTATTTGATTTAAAGGACTTCGATCAAAATTGAAACAATATTGAGTCGAATTTGGGGGGTTTTGTTGTTTTAGTCGATGATAAGGTTGGATGGTGGCATCAAGCTTTCAGTTTCAGATTTCTATAAAATTAGGATCATGTTTGGTGCTGGATCCGACCAAAGATATTCACAACAACCATAAAATAAAAATATATATAAGATGAAATTTCAAAGATCATCATTATAATTTATATTGATTTACCATTCAAACACTCAAATGATCCATGAACCACAAGATAACACAACACTTACAACCCTAAACATGATCCACTACTACACCATCTACTTTAGTACTTATTTCCCATAATATCTAACATGTCTTTGCTTTTCTCTCATTGTCCGAATCTAACTCATCTCAATTTGACTCGTCTGACTCAAACAAAATCAAACATTCTGAAATCAGACTCAAACGAAACAGATTCGGCCTCAGAGAAGAAAAAACAAACACAACCCAAGAAAGATTTAGAAATCTTCATCTAACTTAAAGACATGACTATCTCCACCATCAGCATTCAAACTTGACATAACAGAAGCTTTCTGATACTCCCCAACACGTTTTTCGAAGAAATTAGTCTTACCCTGTAAAGAAATCAGGTCCATCCAATCAAATGGATTCTGAACATTATAGATCTTTTCACATCCCAATGCATTAAGTAAACGATCAGCAACAAATTCAATATATTGACTCATCAGATCACCGTTCATTCCAACTAAAGCACAAGGTAATGAATCGGTAACAAACTCTTTCTCAATTTTGACCGAGTCAGCAACGATTCCTTGAATTCGTTCTTGACTCAGTTTCTTCTTCAATAACCCATATAGTAAACAAGCAAAATCACAGTGTAAACCCTCATCTCGAGAAATTAATTCATTGGAGAATGTTAAACCAGGCATTAACCCTCGTTTTTTCAACCAGAAAATAGCACAGAATGAACCGGAGAAGAAGATACCTTCAACACAAGCAAAAGCAATGACTCGTTCAGCAAACGATTCAGAACCATCGATCCATTTCAATGCCCAATCTGCTTTTTTAGCAACACAAGGAATCGTTTCGATTGCTTTAAACAATCGATTCTTTTCAGATGAATCTTTGATATAAGTTTCAAGCAATAGACTGTACATTTCAGAATGAATGTTTTCGATTGCGATTTGGAAACCATAAAAAGCCCTAGCTTCAGAGATTTGAACTTCTTTCATGAAACGACCGGCGAGATTTTCGAGAACGATTCCGTCTGAAGCAGCGAAGAAAGCAAGGACATGAGTGATGAAGTGACGTTCGTCATTAGTTAGGGCTTCCCATTGACGTTGATCTTGTGAAAGATCAACTTCTTCTGCTGTCCAAAATGAAGCTTCGGCTTTCTTATACATTTCCCAAATTTGAGGGTATTGAATTGGGAACATACAGAAACGATCTGGGTTTGGAGTGAGAATTGGTTCATCTGGAATTGCAGGCATGATTGATGATTCTAGAGAGAGAGAGAAAGAGAAGAAAAGGGGGGAATTAGGGTTTAGGGTTTGTGTTGAGGGGAGGCGGTGGAATGAAGAAATTGGATAATTAGGAGGGAATTTATAGAGACAAGAGAGGCTGAGATTTAGAGAGAGAAAGAGAGAGAGGGCGGGGGATTTGAAAATTTTCAAGTGAAAAGCTTGCTTGAGACTCCATAAAAATCGAATCTTTTCAAGCAATCTTAATGATTTTGAATTTTTTTAACTTTTTCTCCAAAAGAAGAAGAACTGACTCAGTTTAATACCTAAATGGACACATTGTGATGATCCTCTAGGATTTCTAACAAGTTGCTTGTGTTGAAAGAGTGGGTGAGATTAACAATTATGGATTTCTAACCTATTCTGATATAGGTTATAAATTTTTTCTATATAACTTCTCATATAAATATAGGTTATAAATTTTTTCTACTTTTAACAGAAATCCTACAAAATTGTGCTTATTAAAAAGTTTTAAAATAAAATAAAATAACCTATTCTGATATAGGTTATAAATTTTTTCTATATAAGTTCTCATATAAACATAGGTTATAAATTTTTTCTACTTTTAACAGAAATCCTATAAATTTTGCTTATTAAAAAGTTTTAAAATAAAAAAAATAAAATGAAAAAAAATAAATGATGTAACAATCAAAATGGAAGTTCAACCAAAAAAAAAAAAAACTAGATCAAAATGGAAGGAAATCAACTGCGTCTGGTAAAAAGTTGACCAGAGAGATAGTTGATTCGAAAATGAAGATTGTTGTTGATTCTATATAAGTTCCATTTCGATTTTGTCGATTTTGTCTTTTTAGTGGATGTATTCGTGTGTTGAAAATTTTTGCTCTCAGACGTTTAATTTTGGCGTGTAAAGAAGGATGTCAATCAACTTTCGGTCAATATTATCTTTAAGATTGCCGCTTATGCACGGAAGGAGACTTCAGGTCCAACATCCCTTATTAGTGGAAAGACGTTAGTTCCAGTTTGGATAATAAATTTTGTTATTGTTTTCTGCGCTTATTACGACGATAGGTCGTTAATTTGTTGTTGTCTTGTTAACATACACGTCGACAAAAGAATACCGTTAAGTTTCACTTGTAATCTTTTACGTATAGCGCAGTTACGTCGATAGGTCGTTAATTTATTTTTCTCTTGCTCGCATACACGTTTACAGATAGAACAATACTGTTAAGTCGTTAAATGATTGCAGTTGTACTTTTTCATGTATCAGAATCCAACGTAAAAAGAACAAATCCAAAATCCAGGTTAAAGACAGGTTAATAGCAACACTGTCATATTACTTTTCTGTCAGTGTAATTTATCTCGCTTTAGTACAAAATACGATTGTTTTATCCAAGATTCATGTGTTATACAAATTGCAACGGTCGCTACTTTGGAATATCCTCAGTAAGCTCTGAGGCCTTTACAGGGACAGCGGGTCACAGTAGGAAGATGTGGAAGTTTGGGAGGAAAAAATATAAATGCCCCCATCACCTCTTCTTCTTTCACGCTGACAGAATGATGGAGCCCATCATCATGGGCCTCACGTTCAAGTCATTGGGCCTCACGGCCGAGTCCATTAGGGTTAGATTTGAGAGTTTCAGGTTTAGAAGTTTCTATGTTTGAGTATCTTTTATATTTAGGAATCCTAGTTTGAGTCTATCTAGAAGTGTCTTAGTTCTTATAAAAAGAAGTCCAGTTTGTCTTGGTCATTCAGATCAGAGAATATTATCAATCGAATTTATTATTAATCAGGGTTATCGTTTTGTTCTTTACTTTATCAGTTTATTTACGTATTTTATCAATTTATTTACATATTTTATCATTGTTATAATGGTGGATTCCATTACTTTTACGTTTCCGCTACAATCTACAATAGCTGGTATTCAGAGCCTGGAGAATCTGGGAACAGATGAATTTTATTTCATGGATACATCTCTCCTTGAATGCTGGAAATTTTTTCCACGTTTAGGTTGGGATCCCTTTCGAGACTCTAAACAATTCTACGTTGATCGAAAAGATCAAGAAAAAATTAATAACGTTTCCAAAATTCCTCTCT
>BEHA01000191.1:816141-831566 GCA_002897215.1 Eschscholzia californica subsp. californica
CCTTTACGAGACATTAGTGCCAAGAAGTTCATGCTCCCTCTTGTAGGAGTCTCTTTTCTCAAAGAAACAATGAACATAGGTGTAGAAGTTGATGCCCATCACCTGTTCGATATTAGGTTTCTTAGAGCTTATAAACTTCACGAAGATGAACGAGGGAAGATAATTCAAGTTATTATTGAGAAGGGCGAAACAGAGAAAGTGATGAAGTGGATGATGAAATTCATAGTTAATTTTTTCATAGTGAATTATGTGGTGTTCGTGGTCTTCTTCATCAAACTAAAAGATGACGAGAGATGTCGCAATTTGTTAGAAGTTTATTTCCTACATTTGTTTTTGCGAGATTCTTTGCAATATGAGATTTATGTCAGTGATTTGGTCCATCGTTGTCTTCTTCAGATTTTCGCCAACTTTCGTGCGAAGTGAGAATTAAGGATCGCATTGTTAAGTCTCACTTGAGGGCAAGTTCGCTCTCAGACGGGGAGTATGATGGAGGCCATCATCATGGGCCTCACGTTCAAGTCATTGGGCCTCACAGCCGAGTCCATTAGGGTTAGATTTGAGAATTTCAGGTTTAGAAGTTTCTATGTTTGAGTATCTTTGATATTTAGGAATCCTAGTTTGAGTCCATCTAGAAGTGTCTTAGTTTCTATAAAAGGAAGTCCAGTTTGTCTTGGTCATTCAGATCAGAGAATATTATCAATCGAGTTTATTATTAATCATGTTTATCGTTTTGTTCTTTACTTTATCAGTTTATTTACGTATTTTATCAGTTTATTTACATATTTTATCATTGTTATAATAGTGGTAACTATTACTTTTACGCTTCCGCAACAATCTACATCACAAAAAGTCGTCGATGGACTGCCATCGTTACTGATCTTTTAACAAAAAAGTTTCATGTCTTTTTCCTCTTCCCCCACCACCCCTCTCTCTCTCTCCCTCCCTGTTCCGACAAAGGAAATAGTTTCTTTTGTTGAAGCCCCTCTCGTCTAAGACAAATGTGAAACCCTAAAAACCCTCAAGTAGGGTTTTTCGATGTAACCCCCCTCGATCGAAGGTTTTGTGGCTGATCGGTCATTAGATGGTTCCCAGTCAACCAACATACATCTTCTGGTTGATAGACCATGAAATCCTTGATTGGAGGTTACAAAACTTGCAAAGAAAATTTCAGTTTCGTCTCATGTGAAAGGGGTTTCGACGAAGAAAACCTACCTTATACTTTGAGAGAGAGAGTGTGTGGAGAGAGAGGAAAAAAGAGAGGAGAAAAAAATAAGTGACAGAAAAATGACAGAGGTTGTCAAAGCTGGTGGTGGGAGGACAAAAAAACTATTAAAAAACAAAAACCAAGGATTCTGACGATGGCAGTCTGTCGATGACCCTTAGCAGAATGAAAGGAGGAGGATGAGTGGGCTCACCCAAAATTTTCATCTAAACTTGGATGTCTTAAAGACTTTATATGATGCCTGAAAACCCCAACCGTCGCAATTTGTGTTCTACGTTTATATGAAAAGTTGACATGTTTTTCTTGCAAAACAATATCAATATTTATGTTTTTCTTGCAAAACAATATCAATATTTCAAGTTGAAATTTGCATTTGCAAAGTGACACTGTATGTTGTACATTTGGGACCAGCTACCATGTAAGTGTACTGGATTTATATTTTAATTTAAAAAAAACCAACTTTTGTCATCAAAACTTGAATTTGAATTGTTCCACCTAAATTCAATCACACAATTGGAGTGGAGATGGTGAGGGTTTTTCACCATTTCAGGTGCCGTTTTTTGGACTTATGCCCAATTTTGTCTTCTTATAAAATAAGAACAAAATACCCCTTATAACCCCATTGATTCCGTGTGTGTGTGTAAAAGGCTCTTAAATGTGTGATAGCCGCAGTCACGTGTTTTGTAAATTTCAAAAAATGTCAGTACACTCTGAACACACTAAATCACGCGTACGGCTTACATGTTTGTGGGTGTTTCTTATATATGCCCCAGATTTTTATCGCTGGCGCCCCTATACAGTTAAAATCTGGAAATTCTCACTATTTCGCTTGGAAGAGAGGCAAGCAAGAATGCCGGGCGCCCTCTCTCTCCATAACTGCTTGTCCAGAGTAAATCTTCCAGGAAATTTCATAATTTCTCCGGCGAAGAGTCTTCCCTTCTCCGGATTCCTTTCTTCGTTTCTAAATAAAGGTTATTTTCTTTGTTGATCTTTACGGCATGTTTATGTTGATCTTTAGGATCTTTTTGTTGTTTTCGTATTTAGTCAGGATCGAGTGTTTGATCATGGACAACCATTGAGAGTGTCTTCAACAACTTATAACTCTCTCCACTGATGTACCGGAATAAGTTACAGTCCAAAGTTCATCTCAAGAAGTTCAATCCGTAAAATATAGACGTTGTGGTTTTTTAGGACGCATTATAACAATTTGTAGTAGAAAACTCAAGTTGAATCCCGCTAAAGAAGAATAGGCGCAGACCGGAGATCTGCACGCCGACGGTTGACAGCGAGAAGAGAAGAAGGTGGAAGAAGCAACGGTTATAAAACTACCCACAATGGTTAGTGGTGACTGCACCAGAAAAGTAGCCAACCAGTTAGATCAGGCAGCAGCACCCCAAGTAGGCATAACTTGACTTGTTTGTCTGTTTTGGTTTGTGTCTTTTGATTTTCAACTTCATAATGTAATTCTCATTAGCCTTTTGGCCTATTAATTTAGTTTGATTCCAAAAAAAAAAATAATGTTAGGCGTCCATATAAAGTGTCTTTTGATTTTCAACTTCATGATGTAATTCTCATTAGCCTTTTGGCCTATTAATTTAGTTTGATTAAAAAAAATGTTGGGCGCCCATATAAAGTGTCTTCCAGTGTTTGTTTTTTTTTCTGAGAATTCGACTACGATATACGTTAGTCTCAACAAAAAACGATATACGTTAGTCGTTACAGGACATTGAGGCATCATGAAGATCAGGAGATGTAATAAGCACGATAACCGCCTAATTTAAACCAAGAATTAAAGAGGCCTAAAGCCCAACAACAAAGAGGCCTAAAGCCCAACAACAAAGAGGCCTAAAGCACGACAAATTACTACGTTATTTATTGCCTAAATTACATAAGATAAATCTTGATGACAAACTGCTTCCACTGCTGGTTAGTTGTACTATTTAAAGAATTTTTTTTGTTGAAAATTTAAAGAGTTTGTATACTATATTAAGTTTGGAAATATCAAAAACAAAATAAATATCTAAGAAGGGGAGAGGTGATAGGTATCTTATTTTTTGTCATAAGACGTCCATTTTTTTTTGTCAGACGACGTCCTTTTGTTATTTGTCGTAAGACGTTTCTTTGTTTCGAGAGCTCGAAGCCCATCATTACCCACATCCGAATCTGGTACAATCTGTAAACACCTGAAATCTGATGACGTGTTTTGCTAGTATCACATTAGATTCTGATTATCTCCTTCAATGATGAATTGATGGAGGTTGAGACTTTCTGCCTAATACAAGGTGGGAGAATAATTTCTGCTTCACTTATTCTAACTTTCCTGAAAGAGATTTTGCTGTAATAAACCAAGATATATGGTTGTATAAGATCATATGATTCCTATATCTTTATCCAAAGCTTTAAAGCAAACAAGTTAATAGTCTTAGTATAAAAGAAAGAGGTCCAGTCTTCCATTTCAGAGGTCAAGAACTCGAGGCACGCTGACAATTCAAAAAAGAAAATATATTCACAATCTAATTCTACCTATAAAGTGTTATACCTTCAGTACTTGTAAGTTATATTTCATTTCTTCCTACCCATATCGCATAGACGGTTAATATGAAATACTATAGTGAAAGTTCTCAAATGAGAGTCATGTTTTGTAGGGATGTCAACGGGGCGGGTTTGGGACGGGTTACCTCTTTCCCAAGTCCGCCCCGCTAGTAAACGGGTTTCACCGTTCCCGCCCCAATAGTTAATCGGGGTGGGTATTCAATTACCATACCTCCCCGATTAAAAATTACTTAACCATTACCGATAAAAAAATATAGATATTATAAACAAACTTTTATAACCGTTCGGTTTTATTAACTATAAACACTACAACTTATTACATAATATAAAATAGTTAAATTGATGATGTAAGATAAAAAGTTTTAGAAACCTATTGTATATATAATAAATAACATATTTAATCGGGGCGGAGCGGGTTTTACTACCTAATTCCAAACCCGCCCCGAACCCGGTAATTGGTTTTATCTTCATACCATTACCAACCCATTTAATAAACGGGGCGGTAAAACCCGTTCCATTAAGGGCGGGTTCGGATAAAAACCCACTAGTTCGGACCAAATTGCCATCCCTAATGTTTTGTAGGCCTGTTTCTCCGTGAAGTTTTATAAGAAATAGTATCAGGGAAAGATCCTAAATGAGTGGGGTAGTTTGAAACATCTTGTCAATAAGGATCTTTACTGGGAATGAGAGATTTTATAAGAAATAACTATAGTTTTAAGAGAGAGAAAGAGCAGGGTGGAAAATTTATTTTCTTTACTCCGGTTTAGGTGGCGCCGCCGCTAAAGGGCAGTTAACGATCCTAGATTTCAGCCTCCTCTAGCGGTTTCGGGCAGTTAAAGCAGTTTCATTTCAAATTTTTCAGTTTTTTCATCGTATTTACAGTGGCTCTTAAGGAGCATTTCATCATGAGATTAAGTCTTTTTTCATTTTCAACCACTATCCTTCTCAGTTTTTATAATATTCCTCTCTCATCAATCATGGATTCTCCCAATACTCAATTCCTCCATCATTTTGCTGCCTTAACTACAGAAGACTTGCCTTCGACCACGGTGGAAGGGACTGATCTTGTTAGTTCTTTCTCGGAGAATAATAAAAGGGGCGTTCTAAAATTTTTTGGTTCTAAAAAGATGGATATTAGTCAGGCTATGATCCGATTATCCCGGGTTATTCATGGACCGAATAGATTTTCTTTAACAGAACTTCAAGATAACAAGTTTCTGATTCGTTTTGCAACCACAAGTGAATTAGATCTCGCACTAGAGAGTTCCCCGTGGACTATTGCTGACGAATTGGTTGTCTTAAAGGAATGCAATGTTCATCTTGCTCCGGAAGAACATACATTTGATACGGCGGGCTTTTGGGTTCAAATGCATGGTATTCCTATGGGGCTACTAAGCACTACTACGATCAATAGATTAGCGGGTTCACTTGAGAATTATATACCGACTACACCAGATGATGCCACTCGGTGGAGTGTTTATGGAAGAGTGAAAATTGATTTTAATCTTAGTCAAAAACTTCTGAAAGTAGTAAATCTTACTCTTTCGAAAACCAAGCTGATTGCGATTGAACTCCGTTTGAACGTCTCCCTCGTTTCTGTTTCTCTTGTGGACGAATTGGCCACACTATTAAATTTTGTCCGGTCGTTCTTAATTTCACGGATTTGCTTAAATGAGATTTAAATGTTGAACAACAAGCCTTGGTTCAAAAGGCTATTAAACCTAACTATTCTGATTCTTTTAAAGTTCCTTTTTTTGCTAAAGGTACAGGGAGGGAAATGGGATCTTACTTTGCCTTCACTCAAAATCATGGAAATCATGAACAAGGCTTTTGTAATTTTAATCCAGATGAGGAGCAGAACACCCCGGTGGCCCCCCTTAAAGATTCTTTTGGAGAATTACTTACACATTTATCTCAAGCAAAAAGATCTAAGATGATGTTACCCGATGGACAGGTTACAGGAATTACAACAAACTCTTTCACTATGGACTTTTTGCAGGTAGACAATGCAGAATCGTCAAACTGAAGAGGACAAGGAGAAGAAAGGCAACGGAAAACTTATAAACGCTCATCTCGCTTAAGTATCATGGACTCTCAACTGGAAAGGGATTCGACACCCTCAATGCCGACAGAACCATGAGTTGCCTTGCCTGGAATTGTCGGGGTTTGGGGAATGCTCCGACAAAGGCTACTTTACATCAATTCCTCGGGTCTACCAAGCCCATATTGGTGCTCTTATCTGAGACTCGTTTATCTTCCTCTAGTTTTATTCCTAATTTTAGCCAGTTTGGTCTTAATAGTTGTTATCCAGTCCCTTCAATAGGTAGAAGTGGTGGATTGTTATTTCTTTGGTCTAATACTATTAATGTTTGTTCCACTAAGCCTGTCAATGGATATCCGAATATTCGACATCCGATCCGCATCTGTATTCGAATTTAAAAAAAATATCCGAAATTTCGGATACGGATTCGGATATTTCTTATCGGATATCGGATACAGATACACTCATATTCGATCCGATAAATATCCGTATCCGATAAAAATATAAAAAATTAATAAAAATTTAAATTTATTCATAATAATATATAAAATGTATGGTTGAGATTTATTATTTAGATCTAATGGTTAAAAATTTAAAGAAAAATTTTGACATTTTGTTAAAGTTTCGGATATCGAATATTATCCGATATCCGTTAATATTATCGGATTCGGATATTGATTTCTAATATCCGTCGGATAATTATCGGATTCAGATAGCTTATCGGATTCGGATACGGATATGCCTATATCCGATCCGATAAGCTACCGTTTACAGGTCTAGTTTCCACTTTTCCTCTCCCAACTTAATCCATGTTACTATTAAAGATATGGACAATAAACCGGATTGGGATCTATTTTGTATTTATGGACCTCCGCGGGTCCAAGATCGATCACAATTTTGGTTGGACCTTCTTGTTCGTGTTAATAGTACTTCGAATCCTCTCTGTTGTATTGGGGATTTGAATAATATTGTCTCTTCTCAGGAAAAATGGGGTGGTTCGGTCCACACCCCGTTTGTTAATCAATTTCGGTCTTTCATCGATCAATCAGGTCTTTCATCGATCAATCGGGTCTTATCGACTTAGGTTTTAACGGTCCGACATTTACCTGGACCAATAATCGTTGCATTCATCATTTAACTAGGGAACGGTTGGATAGAGCCCTCACTAATTATAATTGGTTGCTGGAATTCCCGGATGCTGGTTTGTTTCATCTACCTAGGTATAATAGCGATCACGCGCCTATTCTTCTTAAGTTCAAAGTAGCAGGACAAGTTTTGCAGACCATTTCCAGATATGAGGTTTTTTGGTCTAAACATGCCAATTATAACGAGACTTTTCGCAAAGGTTGGGATGAGGGCGTAGGCCTTTTTCGTGATAGAGTTTGTCAAGTTAAAAATGCTCTAGCTATCTGGAGTAAGTCGGCCTTTGGAGTCCTTAAAGATAGAATGAGGATTCTTCGTAAGAGACTCCAAGATATTCAGACTCATTCCCCTACCACCTGCTCTCTTATTATTGAGAGTGACATCCAAGAACAACTTATGGGTTTAGAAGAGGTTTATAGGACCAAAATGGAGCAGCGCTCTAAACTCAAATGGTCTCATAATGGAGATAGGAATTCTAAGGCCTTTCATGTGGCCATGACTCAACGCAGGCAGAAAAATAAAATTCAACAACTTACTCTTAATTCTGGTATTACTATCATAGAAGAAAAGGAAATTGCTAACGAACTAGTGTTGTTTTTTCAGAATTTATTTCAGGCAGAGCCTATCGGCCCAGCCCCAATTGAGATCATGGAAGCATATAAACTGATATCAGACACGGAAATGGGCTACATCTCTAGAGCTCCAACTTCGGAAGAGATAAAGGAGGTGGTTATGGAAATGGATTCTATCAAAAGCCCGGGACCAGATGGTCTGCCCTGCCATTTTTATCAACACAATTGGGACTTAATAGGTTTGGATCTTATCTCTTATATTCAAAATGTTTTTTCTACAGGCAAGATAGACCCCGTTATCAACAACACCACTTTAGCCCTTATACTGAAAGTTAGAAACCCGAGTATGGCCTCTGATTTCAGGCCAATATCATTATGCACCTCAATTTATAAATTCATCACTAAAATAGTGGCTAATCGTATTCGACCATACTTGGAACAATGTATTATGTGGACTCAAAACGCTTTCGTCCCTTCGCGGCAAATCATGGATAATATTATCATCACTCAAGAGATCATTCGTTCCATGAATAAGTCGAAATCCAAAAAGGGGGGTTTCTCTCTTAAAATCGATATGACTAAGGCCTACGATAGGGTTAATTGGGAATTTCTAACTAGAGTTTTGAGAGCCACTGGTTTTTCAGGTCGTTTTTCAGACCTTATTTTGTCATGTATTACTACTTCTACTTTTAGCATACAGGTCAATGGGCAACTTTATGGGAATATCGTGGCGTCTCGGGGTCTTAGGTAGGGGTGTCCTCTTTCCCCCTACCTTTTCCTTCTTATCTCTCAATCTCTCTCTCTCCTCATTAATCACTATGAATCAAATGGTTTGTACAGTGGCTACAAAATTAACCCCTCTAGTCTTAGTATCTCTCACCTTCTCTTTGCGGATGATCTCATCCTCTTTGGGACGACCACCATTACAAATCTCACAGCCATCATAAACATCATTACATCTTATTCTAACTTCTCTAGACAACTTGTTAATTTCGATAAATCTTCCATCTTCTTTGGAAAAAGAGTGCCTCTAGATATTCAAGCTCGATTCTCAACCACACTTCAGGCTCCAAGAATGACTAATCAGGCCAAATATCTAGGTTCCTTTCTCCTTAAACCAGGGAATAGGATTGATAGTTTCTCTTGGTTAACAGAAAAATTTCAAAAAACTTTAGCAGGATGGAAAAATAAATTCATATCTCAAGCTGGTAGAACTGTTTTAATTCAATCTATTTTAGGTGCCTAGTGCACTTATTCTTTTAGTTATCAACAGATACCTAAGCAAGTGATTCAGAAGTTGGAACAGGCAAAAAGATGCTTTTGGTGGGGTCACACAACAACAGAGAAAAAAATCCATTTCATCAATTGGGACACTATCTGTTCATCAAAAAAACATGGTGGTCTTGGCGTCAGGGCATTATCAGAAGTAAACAGTTCTCTCATTGGCAAGATGACTTGGAGGTATTTGACTCAACCAAATTCTATTTGGGTTCAACTTTTAAATTCGAAATACATTAAGACTGGAGATTTTTGGAGTACTAACAGTCCATCATCAGCCACTCCTTTTTGGAGAGCCATTCTCAAGAGTAGAAATACTTTTGCTACTAACATTCTTTGGCAGGTGGGTAATGGTAAAAACATACAAGTCATTTCAGATCCTTGGTTAGCAGATCAACCAAATCGTCGGCCTACTATTATTGAAGAAATTCCATATCATATTAAACATGTAGCAGATCTCATGAATCAAGATAATAATAATTGGGATCAAAACATCATCAGAAAGTATTTTGATCAACACACAGTCGATGCTATAAATTCGATTAGTATTAACCCTATCACAGATTCAGATAAACTTCTTTGGACCCCTTCTGAAAAAGGAAACTTTTCCTCTAAATCATACTATCAAGAGATCAGGGTGAGACCTATATTAAACCAAAATGTTCAAGATTTCCCTTGTAAAAAATGTGGAAGCATTAATCTATTCACCTTAAGGTCCTACTTTTTATTTGGAAACTTCTTCATGATGGATTAGCTACTTTCGGAAATTTAGCCAAATTCGTTACTACTATCCAACCTTATTGTAAGTTATGCAACACAGGTGAGATTGAAACTATTACCCATCTGTTTGGGTCTTGTCCTAAATTCAGAGACCTAGTTAATACTACTAACAGTGATAGTATCATCAACTTAAGTGTGGATCCAATTCAGAATATGAAAGATCTATTAAACAGGGGTAAGAATGGAGAATTTATACTTATCTCTTATGGGGTTGGTGGAAGGAAAGAAATGCATGGATATTCGGCTCCATTAAACCAGATCTGAATCGCTGCTGGTGGTATGTCAAGAAAGAGGTACAAATTCTATCTCCTTTGCCTAATATCTCTTCTGATTTCCATGATGAACAGGACTCACAATGGCAGCCTCCTCTTCCTTCCAAAATTAAAATAAATGTCGACGGCGCTTTCAAACCACCACATGCGGTTGCTGGAGTGATCGCTCGAAACCATTTAGGCGAGATTTTAGGGACGAAGAAGATTGAGTTTCAACCGGTTTCGCATCTTCACTGCGAAATGAAGGCATTCGAGCTAGGTTTTTGTTTAGGTCAAGAGCTGGGACTCGAGGCTTTTATACTCGAAGGGGATCGCCAATCAATGGTGGAGATGTTAACAGATTCGGCTTGTCTACCTCCGTGGCGTTTATCCAGAGAAGTAGAGATACTTCGTGGCCTAATATCTACCGTGGATATCAATTTACAATTCTGTCCCCGTATTTCGAATATGGAGGCTCATCAATTGGCGAAATCAACCATTAGTACCTGACTAGAACTTATTTAGTTATCTAGTCCTTTCAGTTAACTTAGTCATCCTTGTATCAACTATCTAATTCTTGTTTCCTCGAGTTTGTAACTTACATTGGATGGTTTATCTTTTTTGAAAGCTTTATTCAAAAAAAAAAATAAGGATCTTTACTATATAAATCTCCAAATCTATTGTCAAGTCGAAGTCTCTTAAATTCGTTGAAATCAAATGGAGGCTTTCATGTCACCTTGATATGTTTGCAGTTGCATACTTTGTGTTGATTTTTCTTTTCTTTAGCACGGTTACCACGATTGATGTTTTCGCTAGTCGTGGTTCCTTCGCATGTTGAAGGGCCAGTGAAAGTCTACACCACGTTGTATCTGTAACTCTTTTTTAGATTATTGGGAGAGCCCCCCATTTTCTAAAGCTCCTTTAGGTTTTCAATATAATTTTCGACAGAAAAAAATAGAGAGGGTCGAGAAAGTAGGGAAAATAGAAAAGAAAGACACAATTTTTAATAATAGACGTAAGTTAATGGTCGACTAGGGGCCATAGTCAGTGAGTGGTTCCCCATGAGGAGAAAATGAGAGGACAAGAAGGTAACACTTACGGTATAAATGGTAAATAAGAAAGGAAAATTTTAACTGGCTCACGACCGACTGGCGGTTGTCGCCGAGGACTGTTCTCGATGAGAAGAAGATGAGAAGACTAGATGTCTAGATTGCAATAAGTATATACAAGAGAACATAAATAAAAAACAAAAATAATATTGGATAAATATGAGCCAAAATTTTCCAATTGGTCATAAATTGGAGAACAAATTGAAATAAAGCCAATATTAGATGGACTTGTTCCTAAGAAGATGGTGGGAGAATGTAGTCTAAAATCTTAATAATTACCTAAATTTACATTAAGAAATATAAAGAATAAGAAACTCTTATACTACTGGTAGAGGGGAATGGAAAACGTCGACCAAAGGTCAACTTCCTAAATCTAAAAGTAAATCTGATAAAAAATAATTAAGTTTACGTGAATAAGTAATTACAACTGTGGGTTTGGATCATGTACCAAAAAAAAGCAACAAGAAAAGATTATTACTGTGAAGAATACTTCTATCATTCACCTATAAGAATACGGGTCCGTGGATATATAGACCAAAATAATGTTCAAAAAGGATTTAGGGTCCAATCTTGTCAAAAAATAGATTTTTAGTCCTTTTGCTATTGGATCTAAAAACCCATATTATCTATAAAACAATTACATTCGTGTCCCATACCATTTTCACGGGATTTCAAATTGTGGGGTCTGACCGAAAATTCCAACAACTTAATTAACCGTGAATTTGGGATAAATTATAGGAAACAAAATCGAAACTTTCCCAAAACGAAACGTTTCCAAAAATCCTAACCTAAATCTTCGAAACGCCATTACCAGAAACTAATCAAACGCTGAAAAGAAGAAATTCAAATTTGGGAGTGATTTGGGGAATTTATTAGCAAAAACTAGATAGAAACAAATCATAATTTTCTCTCCTCTAAACAGATTTGTAAATTAAATTTATTTTCTCTCTCTAAACTTTCAGATTGGAAAGAGTATATTTTCTGAGATCAATTTAGCGTGATTTAGGGGTTAATATACAAAACGTATATATCACTTTCTCTCACTTAATTTTCAGATTTGGAAATAGTATATTTTTCTGGGAACATTACAACAATATTTGTTTTTGTTTTTACTCATACATAAATACACATAGAATACAAATTATGAAACAAATACGTAAATTATTTGTTATTTATGACGAGGAAACCAACATTTGTCATGTATACAACGTAATTTATCAACTGTACGTGTGTCATGTTCAATAAATTACACATAATTTCTTTTACATTACACATCGTTTACATTCTGTTACAAAAAAATCGTTTACACTATATTGTCGTAGAGCATATGTAGTCTTGAGCAGGACAAACAACATTTACACTACATTATCGAAGAGCATATCCAAATGCTTTTGCACCACCAAGAAACAAATGACCAACTTCAGTAGGAAATTCCATAAGTAACAGCAAAACTACAAAAAGAAAACATATACATTTGTCAACAAAACATATAACTTACTAGAAACGACATGTATAATGGAATAAATTATGCATACTGTTTGTTAAACTTCATAATGTGTTAGGAGACAAACATAACTTTAGTTTGAATCACAAGGTCACTGTTATGTGAAAAAATTTGTATAATGTGCAATCAATTATAGATAATTTTTGGAACATTTATTGTACTATAAACAACAACTGTTTTGGAGAAAAAGTACGCGTAATGTTGAATAAATTATATATAATTTATGCAGATTTATAAGATGTTTTTTATATTATTTATAAAATATGTATAATTTGTAACAAAATACATATAGTTTACATTCTGTTATAAAAACATCGTACAGAAGATGTTTGCGTTATGTAAGTGTTATGTTCAGTAAACATTATGTAATGTCGTGTAAATTATATATCGTTTACATTCTGTTACAACCAAATCGTACTAGATCTTCTCTAGATCAAAAATGATATGTAATTTATTTTAAACGATCCGTAATTTATTTTAAATTATATATCGTTTGCATTCAGTTATAACAAATCGTTCGATATCTTCACTGCATCAAAAATTGTACGGAAACCTTGATGAAGATTTGAAAAAATGATCTAAAAATCTGTAATCTAAAACTACTAAAAAGTAACAAAATACATAGATACAAACACTTCTTAATCGCATTATCTTCAGTAAAGACGGATTTAACATTAACATAATAAAATCGGTTATGAATCTTAGAGAGAGAAAATACTAAATAATGATAAAGATTTGATTAGATGATACAGAGAGAAATTTGATTATAATGAAATTCATGAACAAAGTTAAAGATGAAGATGAAAAACATTAAACAGAAAAGAAGAAACTAAAACCTTTAATATTACCTGAAAAACAATATTAAATCTGATTCAGAATCTGTTTCAATGGAATGAAAAATGACTTTTGTAATGTGTTTTACCTGATAAACGATGAAAAAGATGATTTCAATTGGTCTAATGAAGAAGAAACAAGATTTCTGAGATTAATGGATGATTATCAAACAGTTACTTTGTTTAGAGAGAGAGAGAAAATAAGCAAGTTTCGGTTACTAAAGATAATGAAGATCACGATTACTTTGTTTAGAAACGTGATTGGAGAGAGAAAGGTGAGAGATAGAAATGGAAAAAGATATTTTGGATTTTGGAATGTAAATCAGATTTTATATATAAAGAAGGTTAGTATAGGTATTATAAATTAATATGTAATATAGGGATTTGTGTTTTCTCTCTAGATGACACCAAATGGACTAGATATCCATTTGTATTATTTTTTTGGTTTTGAAACCCTTTATAAGATTAGAGAGGACTAAATGTCTTATTAGGGCCCATTTTTTGGGCTATAAACCCAAAAATTCTAAGAATACTACAATTATTCAATTTCCCAACTCTATACTAAAATTGATTAGAATATTTAGAAACTCCAAATTTGATAATCCCCAACCTCTGAAGGAGGTTAGCAGGGTCTATAATATAGCAGTGATTAAAAACAGGATTAATTTAGTTTGACCTCCCAAAAGGTGACCAACTCACTTAAAATGATCCCCCAAAGATGATCAACTTTCAATAATGGCTTCTTTTTGAGATGTACTTTAGTCAATCTTAATCATCTTTAAGGGGTCATTTGGGTGAATTGAAATTTCAATTAGAGTCCTTGTGTTCTTATTGATCATATATCTTTTTTCTTTTTGTTTTTTGAGAATGGACTCCAAAAGCTATTACGTTTTAATGACATTGACACATCATGATTAATATACAATACATTGTGAATTTGAATAAACACGAAACCAGGGATTAAGACGTCTTAGACCCTAAAGGATATATAAAAACCCTATGAGACTATGACCATCCAAGGGGGTAAGCCCATATATTCAGTTTTTCCATAACACAACTCATTGAGTTATCACATCACAAAAGAGCCTCAAATACAAAAATTAGAAACAACAAAAAGAAAAAGTAAGTTGCATTATTAAAAGAGTTGTGTTTCCCTTCAACAAAAAAGAAAAGAGTTTGTGTTTCCTCCTCCCCCATTGGAGAAGTGCAAACTGAGACTATTCTGGTTGGCGGTATACCTGTTACCATAAATCAGTTCCCATTCTTCGGATTTCTCTAAGAACCGCTTCTTCAACCAAGTTCAATGGCTTGAATATCAGTGGATTGAAGACGATTTAGAAGCTCCTACAAAGTCCTAAATCTACATGAAATCTGATCAAAATATTTAGAAACTTCTATAAAATTGGACAATCCCAAATCTATAAAATAGGGAGGGTGGTAGTAATCTCGACTGAAACTCACTCAAAATTTGTACAACTTTTTCCCATTCATATTCATGGAAGAGAGCAGCAATATGAGCATCATTAGTAATACTAGTAATTACAACAACAACAACTATGACTTTCAATCATATACCAAAAAACACACCACCACAAGAAGAGATTATTATTACAGGCAAGAAGAATTCTATTTACCCGAGGAAATCTGGTTCAAGATCTTCCTTCTTCTCCCATTAGAATCAATATATAAGAACAAGTGTGTCTCCAAACAATGGTTTTCTCTACTCTCTAATTCATCTTTCTTGAAGACCTACTACAGAATTAAGACTCCATTGATGTTCTTTTCTAATGTTGCATGCTATAATTATAAGCATTCAATTAAATTACTCGAAGATAATCAGGATGACTCCAGGTTAATATTGAATCATGACAATCGTTCTCCTTTCGAGTTTCTTCCAATGGGAACACAAGAGTCAAATAGATATTTTTTGAGTTCAAGTAATGGTTTGGTTCTTTTTTCAAATGCATTAACTTATCAGGTAACTTATTTTGTTGGTAATCCACTTACCCGAAAGCGGGTCTCGCTCGAAAGAAAAAAACCACAATTCCGACACCCAGATGTCTTAATTGGCTTTATCTCCAAACCTTCAAACACATCCCTTGTTCCACCATTACTATTATCATCGTCTAAGAGTAGCAG
>BEHA01000191.1:831988-848630 GCA_002897215.1 Eschscholzia californica subsp. californica
TTTTTGAGTTCAAGTAATGGTTTGGTTCTTTTTTCAAATGCATTAACTTATCAGGTAACTTATTTTGTTGGTAATCCACTTACCCGGAAGCGGGTCTCGCTCGAAAGAAAAAAACCACAATTCCGACACCCAGATGTCTTAATCGGCTTTATCTCCAAACCTTCAAACACATCCCTTGTTCCACCATTACTATTATCATCGTCTAAGAGTAGCAGAAAGAAGAAAAAAATTGCAGGAAATTTCATGTTGGTGAGGGTACCTTATGAAACAAAGTCAGTCACAGAATTCACCATAGAAATCTTTTACTCAGAGTTAAGTGAATGGAAGGCCTTCAGTGTTTCATGTCCAGAACTACTAACTTTCAGACCACCTCTCAGGAACAGAGTAGTTAACTGCAATGGGATCTTATATTGGTTTGTAGGAGGAAACAAATTGTTAGCATATAATCTCAATGGTAGTGCCACAATTGGTGAAACTGGCGATCAATGCAAGTTGATTAGTTTGCCTGAAGAAACAATTGAAGATGATCGATATCTTGGGGAGTCAGATGGGTCAATATATTATTGCCAAATCAAGATGAGTCAGGTGAGTGTTTGGGTATTAGTTGAACAAGAGTGGCGTCTCGTTCACAAATCTAGAACACTAGATACACAAAAGCGGCTAGAGGTTATAGGTATCAACCCAGTCGATCCAAATGTTCTATTCGTTCGTAACTGTTTTTATTACCACATTTTGTCTTATAATATTAAAACGGAAACACTTAAAGTGCTCCGGACCCCAAAATATATGGGAAGTAGGAGCTATATGTCATCATTTGTGCTACATACATGGCCGACAAAGCTCTGATTTGACTCCATGAAGTGAGCGTTTATGAACATAGTATACGGAATACATTTTGTTTTTCATCGTAACAATAATATATTACAAATTTTTAACATTTTTAGATAGTTTCTACTTTTTATTGTTGTTGAAAGTGATAGTTTGTACTTTTTTTTTGTTGAAACGTGATAGTTTGTACTTACAAAAAACAAAACAAAATTCTATTTGATTTACTCCCCAAAAATAATGTGTAGAAAGACATTAACTTTTATATTAAAAAGATGAAAAATACAATCTTAGAGTAGTTCGTCGATTTTGTTCAACAACCATCTTAGTTCACAATCGGCAGTACTATCTACAGGCAAGTTGATAAAGGATATAAAATATTATCATCATCACTTCTTACACCATTATTATCATCATCATCTAAGAGTATAAAGAAGAAGGAAGGTGCAGGAGCAAATTTCTTTATTGTTAGAATACCTTTAACAAAAAGGGCATCCAAAAACTTCACAATTGAAATTTTCTATTCTGAGATAGAGAAATGGGAGGCCTTGAATGTGATATGTCCTAATGGAAAAGGATTAACTTTCCTACTCTACTTGAACAGAATAGTTAAATATAATGGGATCTTATATTGGTTTGTTGGAGGAAATAAAATATTAGCGTATAATCTTAATTACCGGAACGAAAGTAACATGGCGTTTGAAAACAGAGACGAATGCAGATTGATCGGTTTGCCAGTCGAAGAGGAGCACAACTATTCTTACTGATATCTCGCGGAGTCAGAGGAATCAATCTACTATTGTAAAATAAACATGACAGAGTTGGGTTTTTTGGTGTTTGGGTACTTGATCAAGACTTCTATAATCCTCATACACAATGGAAATTGAGACTCATTCACAAGATTAAAACAAGCGATATTTTATGACACGAAGTTGCTTGGGCTAATCAACACAGGTGCGAACTACCGCTAGAGATTCTAGGTACACATCAACCCAATGAATCTAGATTTTCTGTTCATTTGTGCAGGCGTAAAACATTTCTCGTGCAACATCAAAACAAGAAGAATGAAAGAACTAAGCCGTTTTGGTCATCCATACAGAACTGATAGAGTAACTAGGTTCTTACCGTTTATGCTACCTTCATGGCCTACTCCACTTTGAATCAGTTCCATTGAGTTTTTCTTTTGTTGAAAAAGTGCCATTGAGTTAGTCCATGGAAATATATATATATATTTTGAGTTAAATCCATTAGAGTCAATAATCTATTTTGAGTTAAATCTATTTGTTATTTAATTCATCTTTCTTGAAGACCTACTACAAAATTAAGACTCCATTGATGTTCTTTTCTGACGTGGTATGCGAATAATGCGATAATGGTAGGCGTTCAATTATATTACTGAAAGATAATGAGGATGACACCAATTTCTTTTTGAATCATGATAATTGATCACCTTTGGAGTTTCTCCCGTTGGGATTCCAACATTCAGATAGATACTTTTTGGATTCAAGTAATGGTTTGGTCCTTTTCTCAAACAACTTGATTTATCACATAACTTATTCAAAAAATGAGTGAGAGATCCAAATTTTTGGGGTAAATGAGAGCCCAATCCGTTTTCGGCCAAAAATGTGAAGCAGGTCCAAATGTCAGAAAACAATACTTTTTCCTGGTTTTATTTTTGTTTCCTCCCCTTCTTGCCCTTGGACGGGATATTTCCCAATTTTCTGACACTCTGACGCGAGACAACGAATTAATTAGTTTCCCGTACATGATGTCACAACAGAAAGACATTCAAATTTTTTAAAATTTAAAAAATGGCGCCATTTTTTACGAAATTTCGGCCATTTTTTTCGGATCCCGCCTATTGTATTCTGTTTCAATTCCTTCTTTGTTCCTATTTATACATCCAAAGATCTTCTTCATCATTCTTATTTTGTTTCACATTTTATCTTCTCCATCTCTTTCAATCTCTAAATACATCAAAGTTTTCAGTTCTTTCTCTCTCTAAAAGTTTTATGTTCTTATTTATCTCCTTCATCTCTTTCAATCGATTTATTTATTCTTCATCTCTTTCAATCTCTAAAAACATCAAAGTTTTCAGTTCTTTCTCTCTTTAAGTTTTATGTTCTTATTTATCTTCTTCATCTCTTTCAATTGATTTATTTATTTCTTCATCTCTATCTTTTGTTTAATTTATTTTGTTTCCAAATCTTTCAAGATTTATACATCCAAGATCTTCTTCATCATTCTTATTTTGTTTCACATTTTGGAAATATTTGGTTTAAAGTTGACCAGTACATCCAAGATCTTCTTCATCATTCTTATTTTGTTTCACGTTTTGGAAAGATTTGTTTCACATTCTTATTTTGTTTCACATTTTGGAAAGATTTGGTTACAAAAAAAGAAATTGGTTTAAAGTTGACCAGTGCACAGAACAATTCCCGGTACACAAGAAAATTTCCACTACAAAAATGTCTGGTATAGAACCAAATTTCTAGTAAACAAAACAGTTTCCAGTACACAAGAAAATTTCCCAATATAAAAATGTCTAGTACATAACAAAATTCCCAGTAAACTGAACAATTTCCGGTACACAAGACAATTTCTAAAAAACAAGAAAATTTCCCAGTACAAAAATGTCTAGTACATAACCAAATTCCGAGTACACATAACAATACCCAGTACACAAGACAATCTCTAGAAAACAAGAAAATTTCCCAATACAAAAATGTCTAGTACATAACCAAATTTCCAGTAAACAAAACAATTTCCAGTAAACAAGAAAATTTTCCAGTATAAAAATGTCTAGTACACAACCAGATTCCCAATAAACTGAACAATTTCCGGTACACAAGACAATTTCCGAAAAAAAAAGAAAATTTCTCAGTACAAAAATGTCTAGTGCATAACCAAATTCCGAGTACACAGAACAATACCCGGTACACAAGACAATTTCCAGAAAACAAGAGAATTTCCCAGTACAAAAATGTCTAGTACATAACCAAATTCCCAGTACACAGAATATATGAAAACAAATCAATGGAAAACTATAAAAAATGAGGAAAATTTAATTTTAAAGAGATAAGAAATAAATCTGGAAAAAAGAAGGAAATTTGTTGAGATTGAGAGAGAAATTTGTTGAGATTAGAGAGAGAAATATGTGTGGGAGAAAATAAAAAAAGAAATAAATCTGAAAAAAAACGAAAATGACAAGTTGATAATTTTGTAATGGCAATTCTGTAATTTTGTGGGAAAGTACAAGGTTTGATGTCAGTGCGTCAGACTATTTTTCAAAAAATTTCGTGTTTTCCGGAAATTTTTCGGTGTTAATGTTGTAAATATGTGGAAAGTACACTGTCTGACAGCCTGGTGTGTCAGCTAGTTTTTCAGAAATTTTTGCTTTTCTGGGAATTTTTTTGATGGCAATTTCATAAATTTCGAAAAGAATAAGGGTTTTCCGGACATTTCATCTCCTGGTCTGACGCATTGGACCTGCTTTACAATTTTGTCCGAATTTGGGTTGGGCTCTTATTTTGGGCCCAATTTTGGATCTTTCATCCATTCCCTCTAACTTATTATGTTGGTAATCCACTTACCCGGAAGCGGGTTTCACTCGAAAGAAAAAAACCACAATTCCGTGACGTAGATGTCTTAATGGGCTTCATCTCCAAACCTTCAAACACCTCTCTTGTTCCACCATTACTATTATCATCATCTAAGAGCAGTAGAAAGAATAAGAAGAAAATTGCAGGAAATTTAATGGTGGTGAGAGTACATCCTAAAACAAAACCAATCACAGAATTCACAATTGAAATCTTTTACTCAGAGTTAAGTGAATGGAAGGACTTCCGTGTTTCATGTCCACAACAAGTAACTTTCCGGCCATCTCATTTAACGCAAGAATAATTAATTGTAATGGAAAATTATATTGGTTTGTAAGAGGAGACAAAGTATTAGCATATAATCTCAATTACAACAACAATAATACCAAGAGTGGCGAAAATGGCCATCAATGCAAGTTGATTAGTTTGCCTGAGAAAACAATTGAGGATAATTGATATCTTGGAGAGTCGGAGGGGTTAATCTATTATTCTCAAATCAAGATGAGTCAGCTAAGCGTTTGGGTACTTGTTGACGAAGACTGGCGCCTCGTTCACAAATCTACAACACTAGATATACAAAAGCAACTACAGGTTAATCCAAATGTTCTATTCATGCGTAAAGATTTGAACCATTCTTCCTATGACATTTTGTCCTATAATATTTAAACGGGAAGATTTGAAGTGCTCAGAAACAGAAAATGTATCGGAATTAAGCAAGATTTTTCATCATCTATGCTAGTTACATGGCCGACAATGCTCTGATTTAATTCCACAGAGTTAGTGTTCACGAATATTAGTATATGGAATAATTTCTTTTTCTCATTCTAACAATAATATATTACAAGTTTCTAATGTGCAGAGAGACATTACCTTCTACCTTAAAATTTAAAAACATGAAATACAATCTTAAGAGTAGTTCGCCGAGTTTGTTCAATAACCATCTCAATTCACAATTGCTAGTACTACCTGCAGGCGAGTTGATACCTACTAACTACAATTCCTTAAGAAAAACAACTAGCTAACAATCTTTTAATGCGATTCCTAATAATCATAATACCTTACTTAAACTTATTTGGTCTCGTCACATGTCATAGTAAGAGATAGTTGTAACCATATGTCAGCAGGACTTTCATCATATAAGATGGATTGATGAATGTCAGGGTCAACAAGAGTTGAGAATCCAACTGGTGACGAGATCATTACAACGATCTTATGAGTGAAATTCAAGTGGATCAATGGGTCGAGGAATGGAATCATCGACGAAGGCGAACTTGTCTTTAGCTCGGAGAGCCATTTTCATGGCACGAGACCATGATCGATAGTTATCACCCGATAAAAGAGCAGTGATTAAGATAGTCGTCGGGGACTCAGAGTGATGGACATCAAACAAAGATATACTCAGAATCAAATCTAGTTAGTCGAGAGACCAAGTCAATCGGTTCATGCAACCGGGTCGTGGGGTTATTTGGGTGAAGTTAAATTTCGATATAATAGTGTTTATGTTTCCATTGATCTATCTTATCTTAGCCTAAATATAATTAACCCTAAAAATAAAGAAAAAACAAAAACAGGGCGCAGTCCATATATTACCAGTGCTCTGCTACTATAACGTGTGGGTCAATGTCAAAATCTTGCAAACATAAACCTATTATAACAGGCCCCACGATAGAGAAGTTTGGAGGATATCTTGCAAACCCTTGCTATAAAATATCTATTTCCTAAATCTATACAAAATCTGATTAAAATATTTAGAAACTCCTACAAATTTGAATAATTACCATATCTATAAAATAGGTAGGTAGTAGTAATCTCCACTGAAAATCACTATTTATTTCTTCTATACTTTTTTTTTCGCATTCATATTCATCAAACAGAGCAGCAATATGAGCATCATTAGTAGTCATTACAACAACTATGGCTTTCAGTCATATAGGAAAAAACTCCCCATAAGAAGAGATTATTATTATAGCGAAGAAGAACACTACTTACCCGACGAAATTTGGTTCAAGATCTTCCTTCTTCTCCCATTAGAATCAATCCATAAGAACAAGTGTGTCTCTAAACAATGGTTTTCTTTGCTCTCTGATTCATCTTTCTTGAACAACTACTACAAAATCAATACTCCATTGATGTTCTTTACTAGTTATATTTGTTCAGATACGGTTTCAACCAAATATGAGTCAGCTTTTGCTGATGATGACTTCTTATCTAATTGTGATATAGGACTACCTATGAAGTTTCATTCAACGAGATACGTAAATATCGAAACACATAAATTTAGATATTTTCTGGATTCAAGTAACGGTTTGGTTCTTTCTTCGAACAAAGACACTGACCACATGACTTATTTTGTTTGTAATCCACTTACCTCGAAGTGGGTCTCGCTCGAAAGGAAAAAACCACAATACCGTCATGAAGATGCCTTAATCGGCTTCTTCTCCGAACCTTCAACCACTTCCCTTGTTCCACCATCACTGTTATCATCATCATTATCTAAGAGTAGTAGAAAGAAGAAGAAAATTGCAGGAAATTTCATGGTGATGAGAGTACCTTATAAAAAAGAGCCAGTCACATATTTCACCATGGAAATCTTCTACTCAGAGTTAAGTGAATGGAAGGCCTTCAATATTTCATGTCCACAACAAGTAACTTTCAAACCATCTCATTTTAACAGAAGAATAGTTAATTGTAATGGAATATTATATTGGTTTGTAGGAGGAAACAAAATATTAGCATATAATCTCAATGATAATACCAAAGTTGGCGAAAATGTCTATAATCGAAGCAAGTTGATTTGTTTGCCTGAGAAAACAACTCGTGATGTTAATGGATATCTTGGTGAGTCAGATGGGTCAATATATTATTGCCAAATCAAGATGAGTCAGCTTAGTGTTTGGGTATTAGTTGATCAAGACTGGCGTCTCATTCACAAATCTAGAAAACTAGATACACAACAGCTACGGTTTATATGTATCAACCCATTGGATCCAAATCTTCTATTCGTTTGCAATGCATTCAACCAATTTACCTACAATATCAAAACAGGACGCCTTGAAGTGCTCGTTAGTCCAAAACCTATTCACACGGATCTTGTATCATTTGTGCTAGTTCCACGGTCAACAACACTTTGATTCAATTCCATGGAGTTATTAGTTTGTTTGAATGTTGATATATCCATTACCTTTTCTTTTCTCATTATAACAAGTAACATATTAGAACTTTTTAATATTTTTAGACCGTGCTATAACTTAAGGTCATGCTGCCTATTATCATCATCATGAGTCTCTCGGTGATAATCTGGTAACCCGACTAAGACTAACGGTCCTATTCGGAAGCGTAATCCAGTAAACACCGGACACCGCCTCGCAATAACTGTTCTAATTGTGGCCCGAATCACGCCCGCCGGAAGGAAGAGGGAAATGGAGTTAGTAGAAGAAACACCAGCAGTGAAGGAAGAAGAAATGATAGTAAAACCCAAAGAAGAAGAACCAATAGTTGGCGGAGACAAGAAGAGCTTTCAACGTCATCAGGTTCAGAAATCCGTACTGCTCCTCTCGAGGTTTCGAAAACTGATCAAACCATGGTTGAGAATGGTAGTATTCGTTCCTGTTTAGTAATTCACAACTTCATTTGCCCTAAATTCTTGGTCTTATATATAATAGAACTGAATTTCTTGTCCACGGAGAATATGTTTCAGCCAAAATGATAATAAACCAGTTTTATTTACCGTTTTACGTTTTGTTCGAATAAAATTTTGCGGTCTATTTACCATGTTTTTGCAGGCTATTAACACAAGAACTCAAAGGGTTTTGTCGACATAAATGGATGCATTTTTAGGGGGAGAGAAGTACGTCACCATAACTAACGACATTAGTTTCTTCATCTTAATTTTTTATGTACTTCTTTCGTAATAGCAATATGTATGATGTTCTTGATTCTTTTGGTCATAATTTCGAATGTTTACCTTGCCCGTGGGTGCCTAAAACGGTAAAACCTTATTCCAAGTTCACACTCCCGTGGTTGCCTAAAACCTTACTTAGGCTCAAACTCGCCCCACTGTTGAACATCGACAAGATTCATAATCTAAATCTCACCTGAGCGCTCGTCTTAAATTTTGTTCAATAATCACGCTGGACTACTTATGACCGCAACTAGTATTACTTGGCAAGTTGGGCCGACCTGACCCGTACGGCAGCAGGCCAAGCCAACCCCAATTATATCTTGGTCCTTGGGTGAGCTTGATTTTCAGCCCTGTGTTGGCCCAACTCGACTGTGAGCCCTGGTCAGGGCAAAGGTCGTCAGATAGGCCCGACCAGTCTCGATCCCCCTTCCCCAAAATACTTATAACTATTCATGTCCCTTTGCTCTTTGAGGCATTGATAATTTATGCATCTATATCTATTCATGTCCTTTTGCTCTTTCAGACACTGATTATTTATGCACTTATAATTTATGTCTTTTAGTTTTACCGTTAAGCTCCAGTATAAGTGTTACTGTCTAAATTGGTTCTCTATTTCCATAATAAAATTTAAAGAAGACATTTGGAGTTTTAAGGAAGAAATTTGGAGTTTCTAGTTTTTCTTTTGTAATTTACTGATGGAACAGGCCACTGCTCGCCGCTGACCCAACTCGATCTATGGGCCTACCTGACCCGTCGAGGGCTTGGCAACCCCAGTCCCAGATCGGGCTAGGATTTAAGGTTAAAGGTTAAAGAGGTCGGCCCGAGCCGACACTATTTTAATCCAAGCATAGTTGGTTGGGTTAAAGCCCAAACCACCCCGCCCCAACCCGATAAGCAACATTGTTCGCGACTAAAACTACTTTTGCCCACTTAGTGAGACACAAATGTCAAGTGAGTGTTTCGTTCTTCTGCAACGGTTTATTAGTTTAAGTGTTGCATTTACCGAGTTGGAAATGTTTTCTTTTTCTTGTTCGATTTGTTAAATTATTAACGAGAAAGCTAAGCTAAAAGATGAGGCTTGGAAGTACAACACAAGCAAAGCTCGATACTCACCGAGGCAGACATAGAGATGCAATGGATGAAATGGTATTTTCGGACAAAACCCACCCTAAACGGAACGACTACAGCCTTGAAACTTCAAACAAAAACAAGATCGCGGAGAAATGACTGTGACAGCGTAACGTCCTTGATTTGCAAAAAAAAAAAAAAAATTGTGTCCTATCTAACAGAGGTGAGACGGTAAGAATCAATTTCTTTTTTGTGTCATCTGGAGTAGCGGAGAGAAAGATTTTGATACTTATTTTTCTAAATTAGGTTCACCCCAATCTCCATCGAAGACTTGGATTAGCTTTCATCAATTCTTCTTCAAGTATCTTTAGCTGCAGGAATTGTGAGCGGTAGTGAAGTTATTGGAGCCGAAACAACCTTCAACGAGTAAACACCATTTTATGTGTCGGACACGATAGCAATTGAGCTCTGTTGCAGAAAGTTTTTTTAGGTTGAGGGAAAACCAACCTAATAACATTGTGTTGTGACTTGTGGTTACTTGTTTCTTTGTTTTATTGAAAGAAAAGGAAAAACATAATTTGTGTTTCTTTTTACAACTCCGGATGGATGAACAGAGTTAGACACTTATATGATATTAGATTTCTCGATAATTTTTATTAGCTTTTGTTGATGTAAGTTGAATGATTATCTTGCAGGGTACACAAAGGAATACTTTTAGGGCATCACTAACAACTACTTTATAATAGGGACTTCCTGTGAATTAACATAAATTTGAGGGACTAAACACGGAACCGCATTTCCTGCCCCCTTTCTCCGCTCCAGATCAGATGCTATGCCCGACGGGATTGGGCCGGAAAATCAGCTTGGCATAGCATCATCGTTGTAAATAAAATATCTACTTTCTAAATCTATACAAAATGTTGTTATGATATTTAGAAACTTCTGCAAATTTGAATAATTCCCATATCTATAAAATAGGGATGGTAGTAATCTCGACTAAAACTCATTCAAAATTTGATATCTATATTTTTTTCCAATTCATGTTCATGATACAGAGAAGTAAGCAATATGAGCATCATTAGTAATACTAGTAATTACAACAACAACAACTTTGACTTTCAATCATATACCAAAAAACCCACCACCACAAGAAGAGATTATTATTATAGCAAAGAAGAATACGACTTACCGGACGAAATCTGGTTCAAGATCTTCCTTCTTCTCTCATTTGAATCAATCCATAAGAACAGGTGTGTCTCCAAACAATGGCTTTCTTTACTCTCTAATTCATCTTTCATGAACAACTACTACAAAGTGAATACTCCATTCATGTTCTTTACTAGTTATCTTTGCTCAAATAAGGGTTCAACAAGTTTTATGTTAAAGCTTTATGAAGAGGACTCTAAGTTCTTATCTAATTGTGATAAAGCGCTAGTACCTATGAAGTTTCATTCCGCGAAATACCCAAATATTAAAACAGATAGATATTTTCTGGATTCAAGTAATGGTTTGGTTCTTTCTTCAAACAAAACCAGTAACCAAATGACTTATTTTGTTTGTAATCCACTTACCCGAAAGTGGGTCTCCCTCGAAAGAAAAAAACCACAATTCCGTCACAAAGATGTCTTAATCGGCTTCATATCCGAACCTTCAACCACGTCCCTTGTTCCACCATTACTATTGTCATCATCATCACCATCATCCAAGAGTAGTAGAAAGAAGAAATTTGGAGGAGCAAATTTCATGGTGGTGAGAGTACCTTTTAAAACAGGGCGATTCACAGATTTCACCATGGAAATCTTCTACTCAGAGTTAAGCGAATGGAAGTCCTTCAATGTTTCATGTCCACAACAAGTAACTTTCAAACCATCTCGTTCTAACATAAGAATAGTTAAATGTAATGGAATATTATATTGGTTTGTAGCAGGAAACCAAATATTAGCATATAATCTCAATGATAATAGTGGCGAAAATCTATGCAAGTTGATTTGTTTGCCTGTGAAAACATTTGAGGATGATCGATATCTCGGGGAGTCAGATGGATTCATCTATTTCTGCAAAATCACGGTAAGACGCCTGAGTGTTTGGGTATTTCTGGATCCAGATTGGCGTCTCGTTCACAAATCTAAAAGACTACCAATAGTAGGGTTGGACGTTATATGTATCAATCCAGTGGATCCAAATGTTCTATTCCTTAAAGTATCTGGCATCCATGTGCATTTTTCCTACAATATCAAAACGGAACGCTTTGAATTGCTCGTTAGCCCAAAACCTAATAGGTTGGATGACGTATCATTTGTGCTAGTTCCACGGTCAACAAAACTCTGATTCAATTCCATGGAGTTATTAGTCTTTGACTATTGGTATATCAATTACCTTTTCTCATTGTAACACGTTTATTAGAATTTCATAATATTATTTTCAATTAGTTTCTACTTACGAAGAACAAAAGATAATTTTATTGACTTATTTTGTGAATTTAATGTTGAGAGTATAATTACCTTTCTTATTTGAAAGATGAATAAGGACTACTACGTCTCTAGAGTATTTCTACATGCGTGTTGAAGACTAATAACTATTAATTTCATCACAAAAACAAATAGGTCGTACAAAAAGGTTTTCTTAACTATCTTAAGTAACTTATTCCACCAAAATGTGATTGAAAATGCATGCCCATACACACATACTTATATACACACTAGCTTTTTGCACACTTCTTCGTTTCGCTCATTATTGTGATTAGTGACGACTGATTCTCGTACCATCCTTAAGATCCCAGTTACCTACCTTGAGAAAGGTGTGAGTTTTCTTTCAGTAACTGAGATGGTGAATTGTACTCTACAACTTTGCCTGCATCATATTCGATATATATTGTTAGAGCAGTTTCGTGATAGATTCTCGTAAAAAATTTACAATTTTTTCTTATCGGGTTGTTTGTATATACCTTCATCAATCACAAGGACGAGGGTATGTTCAATGACAATAGGAATCCTGTGAGCCACTGTAATGATAACAGTGCAATTCATAATTTCTTCTCGAATGTCTTTTGGATCACATTATCTATTGTTGTCAACAGATGTTGTAACTTCATCCAAAACCAGAACTCTTCTATTTTTTAGCAAGAGAAATACCTTGAAAAACGAGGATGGCCATCAAGTGAAACTATACCAAGAATCATAGGTAAACACAAAGAAGAGACTCTCGACCATTTGCTTCCTCTTGCTCTTTCTCAAATCAGATTTTGAATTCTCTTACTCCATCTTTTATCAAGCTGACAACTTCGACAAGTCGTTTCAAGGACTTGGTCGACACAAATTCTCTCTTAAAGTCGCTTGATAGGAAAAATTTCTTGACATATGGAGTTCCTTATGCTATAATTTGGAGCTTATGGGAAGAAAGAAACAAAGTATCTTTGAAGAAAAGTCATCCACCACTTTTTCGGAAATGGTATTTAGTTAGGATGCTCTAATTAGTATGTAACTTAATCTTTTTTTTCTTTTAATATCGAGTTGCAGCCTTTGCAATTAATCAAATCTATTTACACTCTTCTAACAAAATAAAGCAATACAAAGAAAAAGTATAAGCTAACACGAGCACTTGATTTTTTTTTTTTTATGAGACTCTTGATTTGATTCCAAATGTTTATGAAGAGGATGAGCATAATGTTTTACCTGACTGGACTGTCACTCTCTTTTGAAAAATAACAAAAGTGCCCATTTGAATAAGTTATTGTTGTTCATGGTTCTTTGTTTTTGTTTCTTTTCTCTAAGTAAGACAAGAAGTCTGACCTAGGTTGTGTTTGTCTTTCTGTGGGTGTCTCAATCTGAATTGGCAGAATTTGAAATTGAATTATTTTAAAAGTTAGACGTTTATTTTCTTAATGAATCATTAAGTCTAAATTAGAAATTCGACATTTATGCTCTTATTTGTCTGTTAAACCAAGAAAAAAGAAACTCTAATTCTCTTTAAAAAAAAACCCTAATTTTTCTTTCATGTTTGAAAAAAAAATCCTAATAAATTTTATCCTTCTCTTTCTTGCTCTCTCCCCAACTATGGCTACGTGGTAGAAGTTTTATCTTTGGTTAAAACGAATTTGTTTAGAAATTCTCATAACTGCTAAGAACAAAATAAGATTTGTTCAGAAAATTTCAAAAATGTTTTTCATCCCATCAAACAATATATTGACATATAATCTCAATGATAATACGCCCGGGATCGATATCTTGGGGATACCATGAGTCAATATATTATTGCCAAATCAAGATGAGGTGTCTGGCCTTTCGGTTTATATGTATCAACCCATCAAACATCTGGGAGGCCCCAAGCGAAGTTAGTGCATACCGGAAAAATAAATAAAATTCTAATAATGCTCAGAAGAAGAATAGAACTCTTGAGTTCTTATATAAAATCCATAATTATTTCCACTAAGTTACAACTTAACTCACGTCTAAAATCCATCTTAAATATAATTATTATTTTGAATGTATCATACACAATTTCGAGGCCATTAACTACATAGGGGTCCAAAGCGATCGCTTTGGTTGCTTTGAGCTGGGTCGAGCCCTGCAACCCATTGGATCCAAATCTTCAATTCGTTCCCAATCCTTTCCACCATTTTTTCTACAATATCAAAACAAGACGCTTTAAGGTGCTCTTTAGTCCAAAACCTACTCACTTGGAACTTGTATTATTTGTGCTAGTTCCACGGTCAACAACACTTTGATTTGATTCAGTTCTATGGAATTATCAGTGTTTTTTTTTGTTGAAATGATTATCAGTGTGTTTGAATATCAATTACCTTTTCTTTTCTCATTGTTACAAGTGACATATTAGAACTTTTTAATATTTTTTAGACCGTGCTATGACTGAAGGTCATGCTGCCTACTATTATCATCATAAGACTCTAGGGGATAATCTTGTAACCTGACTAACCCGCGTCCCATCAGCGTAATCCAGTAAGAACCAGACACAGCCCCGCAAAATTTGTTGCCCGAGTCACGTCCGCGGGAACCGGTAACCTAATTAAGCAAGTATAAATTGTAGGCTTGTATTATTTGTGGTAGTTCCACGGTCAACAACACTTTGATTTGATTCAGTTCGATGGAATTATCAGTGTTTTTTTTGTTGAAATGATTATCAGTGTGTTTGAATATTAATATATCAATTACCTTTTCTTTTCTCATTGTTACAAGTGACATATTAGAACTTTTTAATATTTTTTAGACCGTGCTATGACTGAAGGTCATGCTGCCTACTATTATCATCATAAGACTCTAGGGGATAATCTGGTAACCTGACTAACCCGCGTCCCATCAGCGTAATCCAGTAAGAACCAGACACCGCCCCGCAAAATTTGTTGCCCGAGTCACGTCCGCGGGAACCGGTAACCTAATTAAGAAAGTATAAATTGTAGGCTTGTTTGAAACCCAAACTTAAACCCTAGAAAAGTTGAACCAGTTTCTTTGAAGAAGAAGAAGAAGAGAAAAATGGAGTCAGTTGAAGAAACCCACCACAACTATGACTTTCAGTCATATAGGAAAAAACTCCCCATAAGAAGAAATTATTATTTACCAGACACAGTAAAAACCGGACACAGCCCTGCAAAATCTGTTGCCCAAATCACGTCCGTGGGAAACCCAAACTTAAACCCTAGAAAAGCTGAACCAGTTTCTTTGAAGAAGAAGAAGAAGAGAAAAATGGAGTTTGTTGAAGAAACCCATCACAACTATGACTTTCTGTCATATAGGAAAAAACTCCCCCATAAGAAGAAATTATTATTATAGCGAAGAAGAACACTATTATTTACCGGATGAGATTTGGTTAAAGATCTTCCTTCTTCTCCCATTAGAATCAATATATAAGAACAGGTGTGTCTCCAAACAATGGCTTTCTTTACTCACTGATTCATCTTTTTTTAAGACCTATAGAACGAATCATAATAAGAATTTTCCTTCTATGCTCTTTTACAATCTCAAATTACGTAATCATGTTTCAATTAAACTACTTACAGATAATCTTAGAGATAATGAGAATGACTACAAATTCTTACTTGATCATGATAATGGATTTTCTTTGAAGTTTCTTCCAAAGGAATGCCCTGGTTGGAAATCAACTAGATATTTGTTAGCTTCAAGTAATGGTTTAATTCTTTGTTCGAATCGATTAACTACTCAGATAACTTATTTTGTTTGTAATCCACTCACTGAGAAATGGGTCATTCTCAAAAACCCACAATTTCGTCACAAACATGTCTTAAACAGCTTCATCTGTGAGCCTTCTACCACTTCCCTTGTTCCACCATTACTATTATCATCATCATCATCCAAGAGTAGTAGAAATCATAAGAGAAAAACTGCAGCAAATTTCATGGTGGTGAGAGTTCCTATGTTAAAAGAGCCATTCACAGAGTTCATTATTGAAATCTTTTACTCAGAGTTAGGTGAATGGAAGACAATAAACGTTTCGTGTCCACAACAAGTGACATTGCCACCATCTTACCTAAACAGAGTAGTCAACTCCCACGGAATCTTGTATTGGTTTGAAGGAGGAAATCGAATACTAGCCTATGATCTCAAAGGAGAAAATAGATGTAAATTGATTAATCTACCGGAGGAGACAGCAGACGATGAACATCGATGTCTTGGGGAATCACGGGGGTTAATTTACTATTGCCAATGCAACATTAGAGAGTTGAGTGTTTGGGTACTTGTTGATGGAGCCTGGCATCTAAATCGCAAGATTAGAGAACTAGACCTGTCATACAAAAATATCATGGGTATCAACCCAATGAATCCAAACATTCTATTCTTTCGTGAACCTTTGGAGATCTTTTCCTACAATATCAAAACCAGAAGATTTAAAGCCCTCAAGAGCCCACAATATTTCATTTATGGCTACCCTCACTTATCATTTGTGCTAGTTCCATCTTCAACTCCACTCTGATTCAAGTTCTTGAAGTTATTCTACTTCAAGTTATTGTTTTCTTATGCTTCAAGAGTCAGATCGTTTGAGTGGATGCGTGATATTTGATGAACTTCGACAAATTGGCAAATTCTAATTATTTCTTTTCTATCCATTACTCTTTTACATTCTTATGGGAGCAACTGAGCAAGAAAAAAGTGGCGTATTCTTGAATAAATTCTTTACTTTTGAAGAAACTTTAGTTCCTTATAAGTTTGTAACTTGTCTTCTTGATTCTTGAAAGTTGAATGAGTGAGTCTTTGTTCTTGACATTACTATAAATAAATTG
>BEHA01000191.1:855711-866885 GCA_002897215.1 Eschscholzia californica subsp. californica
GTATCAACCCATTGGATCCAAATCTTCTATTCGTTTGCAATACATTCAACCAATTTACCTACAATATCAAAACAGGACGCCTTGAAGTGCTCGTTAGTCCAAAACCTATTCACGTGGATCTTGTATCATTTGTGCTAGTTCCACGGTCAACAACACTCTGATTCAATTCCATGGAGTTATTAGTTTGTTTGAATGTTGATATATCCATTACCTTTTCTTTTCTCATTATAACAAGTAACCTATTAGAACTTTTTAAAATTTTTAGACCGTGCTATAACTTAAGGTCATGCTGCCTATTATCATCATCATGAGTCTTTCGGTGATAATCTGGTAACCCGACTAAGACTAACGGTCCTATTCGGAAGCGTAATCCAGTAAACACCGGACACCGCCCCGCAATAACTGTTCTAAATGTGGCCCGAATCACGTCCGCCGGAAGGAAGAGGGAAATGGAGTTAGTAGAAGAAACACCAGCAGTGAAGGAAGAAGAAATGATAGTAAAACCCAAAGAAGAAGAACCAATAGTTGGCGGAGACAAGAAGAGCTTTCAACGTCATCAGGTTCCGAAATCCGTACTGCTCCTCTCGAGGTTTCGAAAACTGATCGAACCATGGTTGAGAATGGTAGTATTCGTTCCTGTTTAGTAATTCACAACTTCATTTGCCCTAAATTCTTGGTCTTATATATAATATAACTGAATTTCTTGTCCACAAAGAATATGTTTCAGCCAAAATGATAATAAACCAGTTTTATGTACCGTTTTACGTTTTATTCGAATAATATTTTGCGGTCAATTTACCATGTTTTTGCAGGCCATTAACACAAGAACTCAAAAGGGTTTTGTCGACATAAATGGATGCATTTTTAGGGGGAGAGAAGTACGTCACCATAACTAACGACATTAGTTTCTTCATCTTAATTTTTTATGTACTTCTTTCGTAATAGCAATATGTATGATGTTCTTGATTCTTTTGGTCATAATTTCGAATGTTTACCTTGCCCGTGGGCGCCTAAAACCTTATTCCAAGTTCACACTGCCCGTGGGTGCCTAAAACCTTACTTAGGCTCAAACCCGCCCCACTGTTGAACATCGACAAGATTCATAATCTAAATCTCACCTGAACGCTCATCTTCAATTTTGTTCAATAATCACGCTGGACTTATGACCGCAACTAGTATTACTTGGCAAGTTGGGCCGACCTGACCCGTACGGCAGCAGGCCAAGCCAACCCCAGTTATATCTTGGTCCTAGGGTGAGCTTGATTTTCAGCCCTGTGTTGGCCCGACTCGACAGTGAGCCCTGGTCAGGGCAAAGGCCGTCGGATAGGCCCGACCAGTCTCAATCCCCCCTTCCCCAAAATACTTATAACTATTCATGTCCCTTTGCTCTTTCAGGCATTGATAATTTATGCATCTATATGTATTCATGTCCTTTTGCTCTTTCAGGCATTGATCATTTATGCACTTACAATTTATGTCTTTTAATTTTTCTTGGACCTGCCCTTAAGCTCCAGTGTAAGTATTACTGTCTAAATTGGTTCTCTATTTCCATAATAAAATTTAAAGAAGACATTTGGAGTTTTAAAGAAGAAATTTGGAGTTTCTAGTTCTTTTTTTTTTTTTGTAATTTACTGATGGAACAGGCCACTGCTCGCCGCTGACCCAACTCGGTCTATGGGCCTACCTGACCCGTCGAGGGCTTGGCAACCCTAGTCCCAGATCGGGCTAGGATTTAAGGTTAAAGGTTAAAGAGGTCGGCCCGAGCCGACACTATTTTAATCCAAGCATAGTTGGTTGGGTTAAAGCCCAAACCACCCCGCCCCAACCCGATAAGCAACATGTTCGCGACTAAAACTACTTTTACCCACTTAGTGAGACACAAATGTCAAGTGAGTGTTTCGTTCTTCTGCAACGGTTTATTAGTTTAAGTGATGCATTTACTGAGTCGGAAATGTTTTCTTTTTCTTGTCGATTTGTTAATTTATTAACGAGAAAGCTAAGCTAAAAGATGAGGCTTGGAAGTACAACCCAAGCAAAGCTCGATACTCACCGAGGCAGACATAGAGAAGCAATGGATGAAATGGTATTTTCGGACAAAACCCACCCTAAACGGAACGACTACAGCCTTGAAACTTCAAACAAAAACAAGATCGCGGAGAAATGACTGTGAGAGCGTAAGGTCCTTGATTTGCAAAAAAAAAAAAAATTGTGTCCTATCTAACAGAGGTGAGACGGTAAGAATCAATTTCTTTTTTGTGTCATCTGGAGTAGCGGAGAGAAAGATTTTGATACTTATTTTTCTAAATTAGGTTCACCCCAATCTCCATCGAAGACTTGGATTAGCTTTCATCAATTCTTCTTCAAGTATCTTTAGCTGCAGGAATCTTGAGAGGTAGTGAAGTTATTGGAGCCGAAACAACCTTCAACGACTAAACAACATTTATGGTCGGACACGATAGCAATTGAGCTCTGTTGCAGAATGTTTTTTTAGGTTGAGGGAAAACCAACCTAATAACATTGTGTTGTGACTTGTGGTTACTTGTTTCTTTGTTTTATTTAAAGAAAAGAAAAAACATAATTTGTGTTTCTTTTTACAACTCCGGATGGATGAACAGAGTTAGACACTTATATGATATTAGATTTCTCGATAATTTTTATTAGCTTTTGTTGATGTAAGTTGAATGATTATCTTGGAGGGTACAAAGGAATACTTTTAGGGCATCACTAACAACTACTTTATAATAGAGACTTCCTGTGAATTAACATAAATTTGAGGGACTAAACACGGAACCGCATTTCCTGCCCCCTTTCTCCGCTCCAGATCAATGCCCGACGGGATTGGGCCGGAAAATCAGCTTGGCATAGCATCATCGTTGTAAATAAAATATCTACTTTTTAAATCTATACAAAATATTGTTAAGATATTTAGAAACTTCTGCAAATTTGAATAATTCCCATATCTATAAAATAGGGATGGTAGTAATCTCGACTAAAACTCATTCAAAATTTGATATACATTTTTTTCCAATTCATGTTCATGATACAGAGAAGTAAGCAATATGAGCATCATTAGTAATACTACTAATTACAACAACTATGACTTTCAATCATATACCAAAAAACCCACCACCACAAGAAGAGATTATTATTATAGCGAAGAAGAATACGACTTACCCGACGAAATCTGGTTCAAGATCTTCCTTCTTCTCTCATTTGAATCAATCCATAAGAACAGGTGTGTCTCCAAACAATGGCTTTCTTTACTCTCTAATTCATCTTTCATGAACAACTACTACAAAGTGAATACTCCATTCATGTTCTTTACTAGTTATCTTTGCTCAAATAAGGGTTCAACAAGTTTTATGTTAAAGCTTTATGAAGAGGACTCTAAGTTCTTATCTAATTGTGATAAAGCGCTAGTACCTATGAAGTTTCATTCCGCGAAATACCCAAATATTAAAACAGATAGATATTTTCTGGATTCAAGTAATGGTTTGGTTCTTTCTTCAAACAAAACCAGTAACCAAATGACTTATTTTGTTTGTAATCCACTTACCCGAAAGTGGGTCTCCCTCGAAAGAAAAAAACCACAATTCCGTCACAAAGATGTCTTAATCGGCTTCATATCCGAACCTTCAACCACGTCCCTTGTTCCACCATTACTATTGTCATCATCGTCACCATCATCCAAGAGTAGTAGAAAGAAGAAATTTGGAGGAGCAAATTTCATGGTGGTGAGAGTACCTTTTAAAACAGGGCGATTCACAGATTTCACCATGGAAATCTTCTACTCAGAGTTGAGCGAATGGAAGTCCTTCAATGTTTCATGTCCACAACAAGTAACTTTCAGACCATCTCGTTCTAACATAAGAATAGTTAAATGTAATGGAATATTATATTGGTTTGTAGCAGGAAACCAAATATTAGCATATAATCTCAATGATAATAGTGGCGAAAATCGATGCAAGTTGATTTGTTTGCCTGTGAAAACATTTGAGGATGATCGATATCTCGGGGAGTCAAATGGATTCATCTATTTCTGCAAAATCACGGTAAGACGCCTGAGTGTTTGGGTATTTCTGGATCCAGATTGGCGTCTCGTTCACAAATCTAAAAGACTACCAATAGTAGGGTTGGACGTTATATGTATCAATCCAGTGGATCCAAATGTTCTATTCCTTAAAGTATCTTCCATCCATGTGCATGTTTCCTACAATATCAAAACGGGACGCTTCGAATTGCTCGTTAGCCCAAAACCTAATAGGTGGGATGACGTATCATTTGTGCTAGTTCCACGGTCAACAAAACTCTGATTCAATTCCATGGAGTTATTAGTCTGTTTCACTATTGGTATATCCTTTTCTCATTGTAACACGTACGTAGTATTCAAACTTCATACTATTATTTTCAAATAGTTTCTACTTACGAAGAACAAAGGATGATTTTATTGATATATTTTGTGAATTTAATGTTGAGAATAAAATTACCTTTCTTGTTCCACCATCACTATTGTCATCATCATCATCCAAGAGTAGTAGAAAGAAGAAAATTGCAGAAACATATTTCAGGGTGGTGAGAGTACCTTTTAAAACAGGGCGATTCACAGATTTCACCATGGAAATCTTCTACTCAGAGTTAAGCGAATGGAAGTCCTTCAATGTTTCATGTCCCATCTCGTTCTAACATAAGAATAGTTAAATGTAATGGAATATTATATTGGTTTGTAGCAGGAAACAAAATATTAGCATATAATCTCAATGATAATAGTGGCGAAAATCGATGCAAGTTGATTTGTTTGCTTGAGAAAACATCTGAGGGTGATCGATATCCCGGGGAGTCAGATGGATTCATCAATTACTGCAAATCCAGATTGGCGTCTCGTTCACAAATCTAAAAGACTACCTATAGTAAGGTTGGACATTATATGTTTCAATCCAGTGGATCCAAATTTTCTATTCCTTAAAGTATCTGTCATCCATGTGCATTTTTCCTACAATATCAAAACGGGACGCTTTGAATTGCTCGTTAGACCAAAACCTAATAGGTTGGATGACGTATCATTTGTGCTAGTTCCAAGGTCAACAAAACTCTGATTCAATTCCATGGAGTTATTAGTCTTTGACTATTGGTATATCAATTACCTTTTCTCACAGGCCTCGTTTGGGAACACGTGTAGCTTAATTTCAGAGCTTTTCTAAAAGCCCACAAAAAAATCGCTTAATAATAAGAAGTTTTTGTCGTTTGGTAAGACACAATAAAAGAGTTTTTTTCATCTTCAAAAGCTATAAGGAGACGTTTGGTAAAAATAAGCTAAATGTTGTTTTATCTACTAATAAATTTTATGTTCATAAGTTCAAATATATATTCATAAATTATAAATATGTTGTTAATTTCATATATTACTAAATTAGTTGTAAAATAAGAACGTTAATAAATCCAAACGAACTGAAAAAAAATGTTGTTAAAGTTAAGAATGAATACATAATAACTTAATCATCACTATCATTCGTTTGGTTGACATGAGCAATAACATCAGCAATTTGATCTCGAATAATGTCCATTTGCACTTGTTGTTGTTGATTGACAGTTTGTGGTTATGTTTCTTCGTTGCTTTTTACACGTTCGTCTTCGTCATCGTAATCAAATTCAGTTCCACCATTATCATATTCCTGCATTAACCAATCTGTAGCCATTTCGTTGCGTATAAAGTTGTGAACCGTCATGCATGCTACAACAATTAATACTTCTGTTGCATAGGGATACGGTGGCATACATTTAAGGATCAGAAACCTTGCTTTTAATACACCGAAGCACTGTTCTATAACACTTCGTAGTGACAAATGACGATGATTAAAATTTTTTTTTCGTGTTCTCGCTTGACCACTACGACGAAAATCAGGAAGATGATATCGTACGCCACGATATGGAGCCAAATAACCGTTCATGTTCGGATACCCGGCGTCAACAACATAGTATTTACCTAAGATTATATGCACTTATGTTTCAGCATACTACTATATATGATATATCAATGTAATAAGTTATGATGAATACATTACCTGCAGGTGGGTGTGGGAAATTCATCAAGGGGTTATTAATTGTCTCAAAAAAAAATCTTCCAATCATTAGCGGTACCTTCCCATCCCACAAGTACGAAAGTAAACTTCATGTCAAATGAGCATACTGCTAGCACATTTTGAGTGCATATACCTTTTCGTCCTCGAAATGGTATTTGTTTTTCCAACGGAATATGAGCATTGATATGTGTCCCGTCAATTGCCCCAATACAATCCTACAATTACAAAAGTAGTCATAAAAAAACTATTACAAGTTAGATTACTTATCTAAAATTAAATTTAATAATTACCTTGAAAAATGGCCAATATTTCGAGTTATGCCGAATATGTGATGGAACTGCATTAGTTTCTGGAGGTTTGATATTCGAGATAGAAAATTTCGCCATAGCTTTTAATACAGAATTAAAATGTCGGCTTATAGTTTCTCCAGAGTGTTGAAAACAGTCAGACATCATGGCATTTCTTTCATTATGACTAATAGTCATAAGAAAAATTGTCATTTGCTCTTCAATAGACACATACCTTGTGCTCTTCAATAAACTTTCTTCTCTCATTGTTTGACACAGTTTTACGAAAACATTTTGATCCATACGCAATAAATCACGACATGGTTGAGGATGCCCATGCAATAGTTCTGTTACGTATGCATTCCCGTTTAAAGCAGATTTTTTAACGGGATTTTTAATGACGTACTTCTCACAATAATATTGTGCAATGCTGTAAGTTGCGATTATTATGTCATCTTCTTCGTCAGAGTCCATTGAGTTGTTCAGAAAAAATTATTTGAATTATCAACTGTGTAAACAACATTATGCACATAAATAGTTATCTAAAAACAATTCATAACAAAATGACATAAGTAGTAACATAAACTATCAATTATTCATAAGAAAACGATTTAAATTCATCGCTCATAAAATTCAGTCATCATAGTCAACAAAAAACTCATTAAAAAAATCCATCTGTCTAATCTAAACTATACTAATATTAATTATGATGAACATGTCTTCGTTGTAACCAATCAAAATGAACTTCATCAGGTAGTGACATAAAAACTTCTCTGACGTCTTTGTCCATGAAGCTGTCATTAGCTGCATAGTAAAGTTCACTTCCTACAGGTATTACATCTGCCATCGTCCCCAAAGTGTCAATGCAATCTTTAATGTTATGTATTTTTTCTATACTTTTTGTCCTATTTTCCATTGCATCTATCAATTTTTCTATTGAATTGCTAATTTTTAAGCTCCAAATGATCTTCTACGTCTTTTATTTTGAACTGGTTGTCTACTAGTGCGTTGAGTTTCATTTGGCTCTCCTATTCCAACGTCATCATCAGAAGAGTGTTGTGTTTCATATGTTTGAGCATTTTGTCCATCTTGAGTTTGGTTATCAATTGTGTTTGTGCATTTAAGTCCTGAAAGAATGAAGGCATTTCGCAAGAATTTGGAGCAAATGTCATTTCACCTACTGCAGTGGTACCGCCAAAAATATATGAAAGCTCTTTCTCAAATAATAATCCAGAGTCGTGAAAGTCAGCAGCCTTGGATTCCTCTGCCAAGAATTATTTCTATAATCTTTAATACTTAAATATGTCTATAGAGTAGCAGTCATTGAATTACATGTTAGCAAAATATTCTACCTGGATGTAATCGTTCCAAAAATCCGCTGAAGCAGTCAATGTTCCAGCTACCGGATCCCAACCCGAACCTGTGTGGTTTATCAGCGTATTCCACACTTTCCAATTTTCTTTAGTTGAATCCCAATTGTTCTTCATCTTTTTTTTATCATATGATTTATTGGTCCGAGTAAAAAAATTATCGCACAAATTTTTATAACCTTCCCTATTCAAGGTACTGTGTGGTCTATTTTCCTTTTGTACTTAATCCTCACACAAATACACAAATATCTTATGAAACTCAGCAATCCATTGTGCTCGAGTTTGACTGCTAGTTCCCGCCATCTTCATTAAAAATATGAAACTACTTAGAAGAAAACCAACCATACAAACACAATATGAACCACATAATGTTTAAATTAAACCTATCGAACTATTTTTTTTTTTGCTGAACAAACCTATCGAACTATGTAATTGAATATGTAAATTTGGCTATTAATTCCAGCGGTCTATTTCCCTTTCAACAAAAAATATTTTCCATTTAACTTTTAACATATTAATAACTTTGGCTATGGAATCTACATAATGCACCAACAGTGAAGAAGCTAACATTACCGCCATAACAATAGTTCTACAGTGTTCAGCAAAAAAAAAAATTCTACAGTAACCAAATAGTGAAGTAACTAATACAAAAGATTTGGCTGTATGAATAGATTAAAAATTGAAAGATTTCTACGGTGACCAAATAGTTCTACAGTGACCAAATAATGAAGTAGTGGATATGAAAGATTTGGTGTATGAATATAATTAGAAATTGAATGCATGATGGATTCTCATATGATAGTGAGAGAATTGAGATGTGGGTAGTGAGAGAAAAACAAAGGAATTGATGAATTTTTTTCCCACTGTTCTGTAGAGAGAGAAGATAGAGAAGAAATAAATTAAAATCTATGTAAACTATTAGTCTGATTATACTAACCAAATTGATGTTGATTTGAAAGATCAATATCTTGATTTGAAGTTTTCTCTGCAACCTTTTGAAACCCTAACTTGATAAAGAGGAAGAGAGGAGGTAGAGAAGAAAGAGCCGGCAAGAATAAAAAATAGGCTTTTTTTCTCCTCAAAATCATCGTGTTTTGCTTCCCGGAGAAGCCAAAAGCGCTTCTGCTTTTTAAGGAAAAAAAGCTTTTTGTGCTTAAAAAAAGCGGTAGCTTATTTTATCCAAACGTGCCAAACTAATCAAAAGCTGCTTAAAATAAGCTAAAAGTCCAACTTTTAGCTAATTTCAAGCGTTCCCCAACGAGGCCTCATTGTAACACATTTATTAGAATTTCATAATATTATTTTCAAATAGTTTCTACTTACGAGGAACAAAAGATAATTTTATTGACTTATTTTGTGAATTTAATATTAAGAGTAAAATTACCTTTCTTATTTGAAAGATGAATAAGGACTAATACGTCTCTAGAGTATTTCTACATGCGTGTTGAAGACTAATAACTATTAATTTCATCACAAAAACAAATAGGTCGTACAAGAAGGTTTTCTCTCTCTTTCTTAAGTAACTTATTCCACCAAAATGTGATTCAAAATGCATGCCCATACACACATACTTATATACACACTAGCTTTTTGCACACTTCTTCGTTTCCCTCATTGTTGTGATTAGTGACGACTGATTCTCGTACCATCCTTAAGATCCCAGTTACCTATCCTGAGAAAGGTGTGAGTTTTCTTTCAGTAACTGAGATGGTGAATTGTACTCCACAACTTTGCCTGCATCATATTCGATATATATTGTTAGAGCAGTTTCGTGATAGATTCTCGTAAAAATTTTACAATTTTTTCTTATCGGGTTGTTTGTGTATACCTTCGTCAATCACAAGGAAGAGGGTATGTTCAATGACAATAGGAATCCTGTGAGCCACTGTGATGATGACAGTGCAATTCATAATTTCTTCTCCAATGGTCTTTTGGATCACATTACCTATTGCTGTCAACAGATGTTGTAACTTCATCCAAAACCAGAACTCTTATACTTTTAGCAAGAGAAATACCTTGAACAACGAGGATGGCCATCAAGTGAAACTATACCAAGAATCATAGGTAAACACAAAGAAGAGACTCTCGACCATTTGTTTTCCTCTTGCTCTTTCTCAAATCAGGTTTGGAATTCTCTTACTCCATCTTTTATCAAGCTGACAACTTCGACAAGTCGTTTCAAGGACTTGGTCGACACAAATTCTCTCTTAAAGTCGCTTGATAGGAAAAATTTCTTGACATATGGAGTTCCTTATGCTATAATTTGGAGCTTATGGGAAGAAAGAAACAAAGTATCTATGAAGAAAAGTGTAAATCGGTAGAAAATCTTATAATCTCGATTGAAGCTCTTTTTTTTTTATCGGTGTACAAACCAAGAATGGAAGTCATCCACCACTTTTTCGGAATTGGTATTTAGTTAGGATGCTCTAATTAGTATGTAATTTTATTTTATTTTCTTTTAATCTCGAGTTGCAACCTTTGCCATTAATGAAATCTATTTACACTCTTCAAACAAAATAAAGCAATACAAAGAAAAAGTATAAGCTAACACGAGCACTTGATTTTTTTTTTGATGAGATACGAGCACTTTATTTGATTCCAAATGTTCATGAAGAGGATGAGCATAATGTTTTACCTGACTGGACTGTCACTCTCTTCTGAAAAATAACATAAGAGCCCATTTCAATTAGTTATTGTTGTTCATGGTTCTTTGTTTTTGTTTCTTTTCTCTAAGTAAGACAAGAAGTCTGACCTAGGTTGTGTTTGTCTTTCTGCAGGTGTCTCAATCTGAATTGGCAGAATCTGAAATTGAATTATTTTAAAAGTTAGACGTTTGTTTTCTTAATGAATCATTAAGTCTAAATTAGAAATTCGACATTTATGCTCTTATTTGTCTATTAAACCAAGAAAAAAGAAACTCTAATTTCTCTTTTAAAAAAAACCCCTAATTTTTCTTTCATGTTTGGAAAAAAATCCTAATAAATTTTATCCTTCTCTTTCCTTCTCTCTCCCCAACTATGGCTACATGGTAGAAATTTTATCTTTGCTTAAAACGAATTTGTTTAGAAATTCTCATAACTGCTAAGAACAAAATAAGATTTGTTCAGAAAATTTCAAAAATGTTTTTCATATTTAAATGTAATGGAATATTATATTGGTTTGTAGGAGAAAACAATATATTGACATATAATCTCAATGATAATACGCCCGGGATCGATATCTTGGGGATAACATGAGTTAATATATTATTGCCAAATCAAGATGACTGTCTGGGCGTTCGGTTTATATGTATCAACCTATCAAACATCTTGGAGGCCCCAAGCGAAGTTAGTGCATACCGGAAAAATAAATAAAATTCTAATAATGCTCAGAAGAAGAATAGAACTCTTGAGTTCTTATATAAAATCCATAATTATTTCCACTAAGTTACAACTTAACTC
>BEHA01000191.1:883725-923369 GCA_002897215.1 Eschscholzia californica subsp. californica
TGTACTTCTGTTTTAGGACTTTTGGTAAATTTTCTTCGTAATGGAGAAGTCTGAAGTCACATACTTTGTCTAAAATAAAGTAATTCATGTATGGCTTAAGCCATCTCTAATTTCCATTATAAGTTTTTGCGAAGTGTTGTATTCAGATTCTTCTCGTCATTGCTACTTCAGGGATAGGGATCGGTATGTGCAAGGGGATTATCGTTTCAGACATGGGTACTGCAAGCACAATCCCAGGAAAATGGTGAAGACCTGGGCTGAAAAGGAAATGAGAAACCTAATGAGGTGAAGCAAGTCCTTCCAGATTTTTTCGTCTTAATTAGATGTTTTTATCTTATCTTGGAACATCATTTTATTTATTTATGACCTATATGGTATAGAGGGGTTTTAATTGAGCATGACTAAAGAGGGAGAGAGCTACATTTTAATGTTCTGTGTGCAAAACTCATCTAACAATTCTGCTTGGGATCCAACTAATCAAGAGAAAGAGAGCTATTAATGATCTCCATTTTATTTCATTTTACTTCCCATGATACCTTTCTGTTGTCTAGGGATATTCAACATCACTATACTTTCTTGCCAAGACAATGGACAAAACTCTACCATCCATAATTTCCATCAGAGGTACAACGTCAGTGTCACTGTCATCCATCAAAGCATTCATTATCCCAGTTGTTCTTCGAAATGCCAACAAATAACATATATCTACTAAAAAATTGACCTATTGGCCACATTCAGATTGTGAAATCTTATTGTAAATAAGGGAGCTAATACAATTTCAGTTTTTCTTTTGAAAAAGGAAGAAAAGAATCATATTTTCTGGCTGTGATTTTGTTTATTAAATGCCCTAGTTGTCAAATGCAGGCTAAGGGCGGCAGGAATTAGGTGCCCAGCTCCAATCCTTTTGAGGCTTCACGTTTTAGTTATGGAGTTTATAGGTAATATTCTTTGCATGTTATTCCTCTCATGTTTTTGGGTTTAAATTTGATGTAAAGCCTGAAGTGGAAGTCCCTTTGAGGTCTTACCCTGGCTTCTATGTTTCTACCTGCTCTCTTTCACATATTTAGAAATTGGAACTCATGATCATGAAGGAAAACCTAGTCAAATATGGTCTAACCAAATAAAAGAACATCTGAATATGGATCAAATAGTACACCATCTAACATGTCCACTCTTGAAAATTTTCTTATTAATAAGTTTGGTTGTGAGTCTGGAGTACGACGATTTGTGATTTGTTACTATCACAACATTGTTAAAACATGCTTGAAATGCCTACGAGATAGATAGATGGTTATAAACAGGGTTTTTTGTGTTTACCCCCTCAATATTAATATGTAATTGAGTTTACCCCCCTCAATAATTGGTAATTGAGTTTACCCCCTTGGACAGTTGGACATACTATTTTTGTTAAAAAAAACTAAGACAATGTTTGGTGTGTGGAAAAAGAATAGGACTCCCAAGAATAATGATCGGATAATGTGATTTTAGTAATTGTAACGCATTACCTTATGTTAGGTTTAGTAAAAAATATGATTCTTAAAAATTTTGTTTTGTCCTTAGATCTTTTAATTTAAAATTCGAATTCCTTTATGCCAACCATGACTCTAGTATTTTGCTAAAAATAGTAAGTCCAGGGCGGTAAACTCGATTATCAACTATTGAGGGGGGTAAATCAATTACCAATTAGTGTTGAGAGAGTAAAGTACAAAAAACCCTTATAAACAAGTAACGGCCATGGATCCTTTCCTTAAAACAGAAAAAGGTGCTTCCTTCTTTCTGAGTATTACCGATAAATATTCAATGTAGTATATGTTTATATGTTCGTTTTCATATCAGAGCAAAAAGAAGAAACGGCAAGCGAAATTGTTTATCAGTGGGTGAAATAGTGAATTGAAAAACAAGACTAAGATTCTTTACAATGGCACTGTATACCAATCTAGTATTTCACCTCAACGTATTTAGTAGGAAACCTCAATCCCTTTGTGCATGTTTTCTTGAACTTCACAAATAGTTTTTCTCTATATTTTCTTGGTTAGAGTTGAAATGCATCAAGATTAATTTTATTTCTGCAGTACAGGAAACTCAGGGTGGGCTGCACCTCGGCTCAAGGATGCTGGTTTATCCGAGGACAAGTTACGTGAAGGTTATTTAGAGGTCAGTTTAAGTTAGTCATTATATATTTATTTATTTTAAGTTTTGAGGGTGAAATATCAAAACCCAAAATTAGCCGTTATCGCTGTTTTGAGGGCCACAGGTCCTAAAATCCAACAAACAAGCTATAAACAAACCTTAAACATGCATGCATGCGCGCTAAGCCATGACCGGGCTAGGGCTAAAAGGGCATTGATTGATGTAATTGACTAAGATAACTATAAACACTTCACCCAGCAAGATTAGTATCACCTATTTTGTTGCTATATTTGTGTTTTCATTGATTAGCGAATTCCTGTAATGTTGCTGCAAGAACTTAATATCTTCTTTCCATGACTAGTTGATTATGGTGATGCGGAAGTTATATCAAAAGTGCAAACTAGTACATGGAGATCTGAGCGAATATAACATACTGTGTCATGAGGTGAGCCTAATATACTTTCATGTTCTACTTTTTGCTCTTTTTGTTTTTGGCTTTTGAGCACTTCCTCTTACATTTTCCCGTCTGCAGGGCCACTTATACATCATTGATGTTTCTCAATCGGTAGACCTTGACCACCCTCATGCTCTTGACTTCTTACGTGAAGATTGTGTGCACGTTTCTGTAAGTCGATTCTAGCCTAACTACATCAAGCACTCTTTACAGTTTTTCCTGATTGTACCAATAAGCAAGAACTGATGTTTTAAAGCAAATGATGACTTTCAGGATTTCTTTAGAAAGAATGGTGTAGCTGTTATGACCGTGCGTGAATTGTTTGATTTCATTGTCGATCCATCTATTGCTGAGGGATCCGTGGATAGCTATCTAGAAGAGGTTTGATTCTCCATTATATGCTCTATAAACACTTATCTCCTGTATTTAATGAAAGCCTCCTACTCTAATATTGTATATTCATTTTGGATGATTAATAATTACAGGTTCAACAAAAAATTTTGGCGAGAGGAGATCAGCTAACTACAGAGGAGGAGATTGCAGATTCAGTGTTTGTGCAGGTATAGATATCTATCTATCTATCTACTATTTCGGGTTTTTGGTGAAGTCTCTGGTTATATGCATTCGAAACTTTATATACACTATTTTCACTCGGATATTTATTCGACTCAGACCGAGGACACTCGCCTAATATCGTCTTAGTGATAAATGTGAGTGGAAAAAAAATAACTGTGAGTTTTTCAGTCATACATTCCAAGGGCGCTCGTGGATGTAAAAAATGCAGAGAAAGACGTAGACATGATCAGAAGTGGCCAGGGTACTGGGGATATAATATACCAGACTATAACAGGACTGAAACATGTTCTTCCTTCGGTTGAAGGAAGTGAACAACTTGAACAAAAAGAAGAGACAGACGTGAAGCATGCATCTGCCGAACAAACCAAAACCTTGGTCGATAGTGATTTAGAATCAGGGACAGATGTAGACGAAGACGGTTCAAGTGATTCAGATGGAAATGACTCGGAAGATGAGAACAAACAGACACCAGCAGATAGAAAAGCTGCGAGGAAAGTGAATAAGAAGAAAGTGAAAGAAGAGAAGAGGGAAGCTCGTAAAACCAAAGTCCCAAAAGCCGAGAAGAAAAAAAAGAAGAAAAAATCCAAAAATATCAAAGCTAGGTAGGTTTATCTATGCCAGTTCATGGCTGTTAATACACTGAGCTAATTTATTCATTTATTTCCGTTAGGCTACCCAATTACCTATAAATAATGCTGGCTAGAAAGTTTTGTTTGATGAAAGTATTAGACCTGAAATAGTTGATTCATATGTTTAACCAAGTTTTTAGGAGGTTTTTATGCAACAATTCGACGTAAAGTGTTATCTATTTGTGTTGGTTGTTTAGTTAGTCTTGCATTCCAAAGTCTGGGCTACAGGTGAACGCTCAAGCTTAGCAAGTGTTGAGGTCTTTCGAGGTGCAACAAAACCTCAAACCATGGTAAATTGTGGCCGAGCGAGGACAAAATCCGTACATGTGGGGGTGGTGTTGCTGCGTACTCTGATGGATAGGGCAAATCGTGGCTTCGCCAGTGTCGAGGCCTTTTTGGGTGCGCTTGTTGAGCATTTCTTGATGACAAAACCTTGAACCTGTAGGCTTGGGCTTGAGTTGTTTAAAGCAGGTGACTACCGATAACTGGGGTCTGGGGAGAGACAATCGACGCGTGTTTTCTGGATATAACATTCTAAAGGAAATTGTGTTTTGTCAAATATCTTGTGTACTCTTTCAACAAAAAAAAAATCTTCTGTACAAAATTTTGAAGGAAAACCGTTGTTTTTTTCAAAATTTCATGGGGCAACAAAATTTCTTTTTCTTGACCACCATTCCCGACCGGCACGTCCTGCCACCACTTCCGACCACCGCCTTTCTTTCCTCTCCTTTTCTTCGTCTCCTCCCACTATCACTTGTATTTCTCTTCTCTCATATACTCTCACTATTTATTCTATTGAAGGGGAAGATCTGCTTCAATAGGTTTTCGATCTCTTCTGGAGAATTTTTCTCATATGAGATTGCGTACTAGTTTGTGGATAACCTCAAACCAAGATAGATTGGTGTGATACTCTCCTTTGCTTGAGTAGAGAAAGAGAGAGAGAAGAGGCAGAGGGGAAGGAGGGAAAATTAGGAAATCGAAATGCTAGATGTGGTGATAGCGGTCCGAGGTGAAAGATTTAGCAAAGGGGAAGATTAGCTTCACTATATCTTCGATCTAGATTCGCTTCATGAGATCTTCAATCTCTTTTGGAGGATTCTTAAATGAGATTGCGTACTGTTGGGGGAAAACGGGATAAGCCTCAAACCAGGATAAGTTGGTGTGGTACTACCCCATGGTAGAGAAAGAACGAGCAGAGAGAGAGAGAGAGAGAGAGAGGAAAAATAGAGCAGGATAAATGGAAAGCAATATTACGGTGGACAGATGTGGTGGTAGGGGTCTGAGGTGAAAGATTTGAAAACAAAAATTAAGTATATCTGACAATATCCATTTGCCGGCAAGCGACTACTTCCGGAGTGAAAAAAACAAAAAGGAAAACCATAAAAAATATTTCTGTAAGTTTCATACCAAAACACATATAAAGTCTAACCATTTGATTTTGCACTGATCTAGAAGATCTGTTCCAAATGCTGTTTCTCTATTACCCTTCTCACTAGGATGTGTCAATTTTTGCTGTGTAAAACCGTACTTTTAACAGATTCTATATACTCTCCGGCCTAGGGCCCCAGTGAACTTGTCTGACTAACCAGACCTTCCTTTGGTATAAGAAGATACCATTCTTTACCAAGCTAAAAGGTGCAAAGTAAAAGAAAAGATGACATTACAACTCTTCGTGCCGAAATGGAAACCTTAAGAGCCAAAAATATTCTCAAACAAACTACTATAAAAACACCATTCTGAATAAAGTATTATTTCATTAAGATGTTCAAGACTAGAAAAAAGTATTTGAAATGGAATAAGATTTAAAAAAAGAACATGAACTAAACAAGTACCATCCATGAAGTCATTTCCAAAACACAAGATCGATATTCCATGTATGGCTTATGAAAATCTCAAATGCAGCAACTAGATAACATCTCTAAATAGTTACTTCACCGACAGCAACCATATATGAATATATGATATTCTTACATTGGAGGTTGAGGGACATGTGATTTAGCCATTCCTACCCACGCAACGATTCCAACTGCAAGGATCACCCATCCTAATACGTCATATGTGAAATCATAGTTTTTCTTTTTCTTAGCCGTCTGCAAGAAAGAAAAATAAATAAATCAATAATGTCCATCCGCATTAGATAAAAACACAGGAATTCACCGTTGACATGATCTCCAAATACAGGTGGAACAACCGATGTTCATGAGAAAACTGTTTTTCCACTGTTTTAGTTGGACCAAAGTGGAGAGAGAAGTGACTTCACGTGGTGGAACGATTCTCTACTTGCAATAGAAAATATTCTAAGATATCCCACTGGTAGCATGCAATTAATACCACCTCAAAACAGTGTCAAATTATTGGAATAAGTCATTTTGGTGGTGCAATGTTACAGTTTTTTGCAGTGTTGTTTGAAAGAGAACAAAACATTAATATCTCCTCAAAAATCCAACCCACACGAACGAAACAGACCTTACATTTTGAAAAGGAGAGGAAAATGGGTTTTAAAAAAGGGAAATCTCACTTGTTTATGTGAAGCTAACACGGAAGAAGCCAAGACAAAATACAATGTAGAAAGAAGTTGAAAAACGATTCTTTCTCCTTAAAGGTGGGAATACTAAATTGCATAGTCTATTTGAGATAAGAGAATAGCTAGTTAAGTGACTTTACCTTTGCACTCGCAGAAGTTGAAGATCCTCCACCACCACCAGTAAGTTGCTGAGCAAGACCATGCTTGTGGATTTCCATATGCAAATCCGGGGCCTGGTAATACAGTTAATAATCACTTCAAGATAGTAATTCAATAACTCCACAAGCATTCGGAGCAAATGTCAAAAATCAATGAGAAAATCAACAAAATTGGACAAGTACGGAATTACTACAAACTAACACATTTCAACTGAAACTGATGACAGGCCGCTTTTCTTTAAGTTATTAAATTGGGCTCCACGTAAGAAATCAAATATTTGATATCCAAGTTACATATCAACCCCATAGCCCATATGCACCTTATGGAAATATATAGTACCGTAGTCCCCGACTATCTTTTAAGAAATTTACAATTCCGACTAACAGGCGGCTGAGACAGAACAGGGAACATCGAAGTGCTAGTTATGAAACCAATAAACACAATATGCGACTACGGAATGATTAAAGAAACAAAAACATATATGGTATAAAAGAAGAAAGTTTCTACATTATAAGGAGGCGATATATCATAAGATCCCAATCACGCATTGAGGGGAGCACTTTGCTCACAACATCATGATATGGCACCAGGACAGTTTACTAGTTTTACTGTTGTACCTCCACGCTTTGGTGTAGTCTGTCACAATAATTGCTTTGATTAAAAAATCCTTGGCATTTCTTTTCAACCACCGACTGCCTAAGACGATACCTCCACATCTCTTGACAGTTGGCACATGCCCACTAAATCGATTGCCACAACTTTTATCTATTTATTCCATGAAAGAAGTATTAAATCCTGCGAAGCATCAGATAGACTTCCTCCGCAAATAACTTTCAATGACTTGTTTACAAAGTCCCATGGGAACAAAATTACATACTATATAAGCTTTTAAAATATCCATTTTAGTTTTGTCCTTCCATAACAAAATGTCTCTCTGTAACAAGAGAAACAGCAAATGAAGTATAAAAGAACTATGCTATTGAAAGTCATCACAAGTTACCACATTTGAACCAATTGTTAAAAATATATTATTTCTGCCACTACCAACCACGTCCAATGTTATTAATGGAAGACAACAAACAATTTGAATCAACAAATGTTATTAACTCGAACAAGGAATGAAAAATAACTTCTATAGATTTGGAGATTACCTTCGCGTTCATTTGTAAAGACTTGATGTAAAGGTCGTTGTTTGGATCCTACAACGAGAAACAATAACCATAAGCCTCAACCGAACATGATACATTGCTTAACCGAGAGCTAGCGAAAACGAGTAAACATTGAAATCTGACTAGAAAATTTACCTCCTCAATAGCTTGATGGAAGTAATGATTTGCCTTGTCAAAGTACACCTTTGCCATGTCAATCTCTGGGGTGAGGAATGCTTGAGAGGTATGTGCATTTCCCAAACACCACAAAGCATCATGCTTGCTTGGATTAATTGTTAATGCCTCCTCCAGCTTCGAAACAGCATCTATCGACAAAATAAACAAAGAAACAAATTCTTTAGGGTAAAAAAAAAAAAAAGTGAACTTCAAACTATAAATTTTGCAAGCTTTTATGTATTAATTGGATCAATTCGTTAAAAATAAAAAGAGAGTATGTAACAATGGAAACCTTTAATCATAGATTTCGAATCGGCAACACTTTGGAACTGTGATAACTCCAGAAGAGAACCTGCCCACCTTGTGAGGTTCTGTGGATAAACATCATAATGGAATAAATCGTTAGAATTCTAATAAAGCAAACCAACCTATGGGGTTTTTAGGGTTTATTCTGATTTCTATTTCAGAGCTCCAAGAGGATATGAATGGATTAGGTCATTAAGATGATTCAAACAATATAATAGATCTACAACGTATAATAAAGTAAAAGAAAAAGGCGAGATGATAGACTAGAATACGAACATCGGCATCAAGAGGATTGGCTTCGTAAGCTAGCTCAGAAGTCTTTCGCGCATGTTCGAAGAACATTAATCTCTCAACGTCGCTCTGATTCATATCCATGGTTTCCGGTAACAAGTTTCTTTGATCGGAAAAAAAAATCACTTTGTCGCCTGAATCCTCAGAGCTAGGGCAGAGGGTATATAAAGACTAGAGAGAGAGAGAGGCGGCTCGGTTTAGAAGAGGGCAAATAAATACTATTTAGGGATTTTATTGGTTGTGGCCTTGTGGGCAGGGGTGAGCAAAAACGGAACAAATGGCCCACACCAAACCAAGTCGAACCGCACCGATAGGTTTTGACCCAACTGATCACCGGTCGACTCGGTTCAACCGAAAACCAAACAATCCAAATTGGTTTGGTCTGGTCTCGGCTTGGGTTTCTAAAAACCGCCTAAACTGAACCGACCGAACTCTAAGAAAATAATAATTTTGTACAGTTAGAAAGTGCTAAACTAAAAGAAAACAATTAGGAAAATCATAATCAAGTCTTCCAAGTCTACTGCCCGTTCTCCTTCCTAGTTGTTGTTGTCGGCTTCGTTAACCACAACCTATTCAACTTGATTGAAAGGTTTTATAGGTAAGTCTTCAGTGATTTTCGATGTACCGCAACCTATACTTAATTAGTAACTTAAAAATATAGGATTTGCATTGACACTTCTACTTTTTTTTGTGTTGTAATGGTGGGAAAGTACGATGAATTTTCAATTTTTATTTTTGGTATATGTAATAGTGGAAAAGTACGATAGACTCTTAATTTTTATTTTCGATATGCAATGAACCGAATAACATTAGTTAGTCATTTTCTCTAAATTATGTTCGGTTAAACCGATCAACCGAACTCAATCGAGCCGAACCATGTCGGTTGGTCGAGTGATCGACTCAGACTTCGGTCGACGATTTAGTCAAACCGCCACTTATTGGTTCGGCTTTGACTCGAACCAAAATCGGAAAACACCCACCGTTGCTCCCCCTAGACTTGTGTCGGTGTAGCTCGAGTTCGGTTTGATACGTTGGCACAAGGCCAACTCCTTAGCAGTATTAGGTTTAATGCGGGAATAAAAGTAGGGAGCCAAACAAACACATAACTTGGATGATACTACATCTATTATATTAAAACAGCTCAGTGGGTTATTCAGGGGAGAAGTCTGACCGTCCATTTTATCTTAAAGATTTGGTTGGAAACACATCCGACGGATGATATAAAATCTTTTTATGTAAATAAACTAAAAAAAGAAGGGTATCGATGTAAATTAGCCAAAATTAGTTAGAGTAACTACTACCCACATATTTCTCTCTCCATTTTTTTTCTTCCACTGATTACATTTTAGAAACTACCAACTTTAAAGTAAAAAATCGTGGGCGAGATCGAAATAACTGACCCACTCTCCCATATCTTTATAATTTCTCTCTCAACCACCTAACTATTTGAATCTAACAGGAAAGATTTGATAAAAAAAATTGGGAGATTTCTTTTGCTGTATTTTTTGAATAAAATTTCTTGGTTGTCGAGAGAGAGAAAACATGGTGCGGGGAAAGAATTTGGAGAGGAAGAACATGAAACATCAAGTGTTTCTTAGCACATACAATACCAGGTGCCCTGTCAGTTGTTGGCCTCACACAAATTGTTAAAACTTGAAAGGACACCCCTTACAATAAACCTCTAACTTATTCACTTCCTTAATGGGTTTCATTAGCTTCTCTTTCGTCAGAGGTTTTACAGATGTAACCAGGGGGTGTTTGAGGTGAGTCACCCTCTCCTCGTAGGTTCTATTGCCTTATATCTATCTAAACTCCAGAAGTTAATAAGAAAAACTTGTCTATTTGAAAATTAATATCAAATTTACTACTTATAATCATATAAGCAATTAAATTTACATATACAAATGCACATGAATGGATATGATTGTGTATAAGTTTATCTATTTTTATAACCATCTAGAATTATATATTTGTTTATGTTATATATAAGAAATTAGTTAACCACGAAAGGTCCAGTATTAGTATCAAATCTCATTTCCATCAGATTTTAGTTTTGCATTTCATTCTTGTCCCTGCATATCGTACTCTCATTTAATAAATGGATGGATATCCCAAACTCATAATATCAGGAGAGAGACAGAGCGAGATTCAGCTACGTTGACCCAAATTTGTCATCCTTAAACATCTTCCACCACTATTACGGCTATTGTCTTCTTTGTTTTCTCTCTGTCATTTACCCCTCTCCGTCATCTCAATCGTCATCCTTCTTTTCTCCATTCTTTCTATCCTCTTCTCACACTTTTCCCATGCCACGACCGATGATAGAGTTTCCTCCGTCGTAGACACTAAAAAGATAGAATAGGGTTTAAGGGGTGGTGAGTTGTTAAAAAGCACTTCTAGATACAATTATAAAAAATTATGTTTTGTTTTATAAAATTGGTGTCCAAGTACAAATTAATATTCTCATCTCTTCAGAATTGGTGCATCTTCAATTAAAATGAGTGCCTCAAAGCTCATAGTTGTTGTGCCCATAAACACTTTTAATGATCCCAATATTTGGGCCTACGGTAATGGGCCTTACTCTTTACTCGATAAATCACATCATCATCAAAAACATAGTCCCACACTGCTAATGAACATAAACTTTTTATGCTTTATTAGTTTGTACCAATGTATTATGCTTGTCCCTTCGGGGACATCCGATAAAATTGGAACGATACAGAGAAGATTAGCATGGCCCCTGCGCAAGGATGACACGCACAAATCGAGAAATGGTCCAAATTTTTTTTTTTTCTTCCTACTCCGATTATTTTCCATTATTTCTCTCTAGTCCTCCAAAAATCTTAGGATGATAATGAAATGGCGGCAAAGCTATACCAGTAGTTAACAAACAACGTCGTCACTTCATCACCTTACAGTTTTTCTAGAGAGAGAAAGATATATATATACTACATATGTAGAGAGAGAGACGACTCTGCAACTTTCTCTCTCCTCTAATGGCTTCTACTACTACTACGTCATATCTTCTTCCTTCTTGTTTGTCTCGGAAACTAATCTCGCCTTTTGTTGTTTACTCTTCTTCAGTGAACCGATTTCCCTTCAGTTCATCTGGTCTCCGATTAACTTCGAGAAAGAAGAAGTTCGGAATTAGGGCATCATCTATAGGAAGAGTTTCACAAGTTGTTTTCCCTAATCTTGATGCTGATGATATCAGACATCCTCTTGATAAACAGGTTAATCCAATTGGGTTTAAGAACTTTGGATTACTAATGTTTGATTTTCGTTAATCATTTGGAATTAAACCTAATTTTGTTGTGATATTTTGTTTCAGAATACGTTGATTTTGAGGGCAATTCCTGGTTTGAATGACATAATTAAGGCTCTTTTAGGTAATAAAATTGCATAATAATGATTTATTACTGATTTTAATAGTTGAAGTTAATTTGATCTTTCCCCTATTATTAATGTGTTAATAAGAACAAACATGAGTGTCCACCACCCCCGTGAAGTCGTGGGATCGAGTCTCGCGGTTATCGTGCTCATCACATCTTCATGATGTATCAATGCATCGTAGTCGATTTCTCAAAAAAAAAAAAAAGAACTAAACGTCCCAGCTTTTCATGACTGTAATCCATTTGAAATGAAGTGAATTTAGTTTGATTTCGGTCCTAGAAGGATAGATTTTACTCCATATAGTAGGTACTTGTTTGAATGACTAAATGTCCTACCTACTGTGGCCTGAATAAGTAGGTTAAGTGCTGAAGTTGTAAATTCCATCTTACCATGAATATTTTAGATTTGGTAGGATTCTAATAGTCAGCTAGTAAGGTCTGAGAAGTTGAATAAACGTTAGAAGTCCCAGTTTAGGGATATGGGCAAATGAAGCAGTATGTTCACTTCTGGTATCAGTGTTTTTTTTCGAACATATATCATGATTCGTAGATAAGATGTTGTCATGTGTAGTGAGATTTGCTTAAATTCACTAAAAAACTTAATGGAATGTCACGTCAGGAAACGTTGCTGAGCAGGTCATGCTTCTCGAGAATATAGGAACATCAGTCCTTGTTGCCGAGAACCAGGTAACTCGATATAAAAAAATTCTCTTTATTTCACTACATGCTGTCTTACCCACTTTTATGGAATATTAATACTCTGATTTCGTCTACAATTTTAGCTTTCTGAACTTCATAAGTTAATGGTTGAGGCTGCTGAGATACTGAATATCGAGACTCCTGATTTGTACGTTCGACAAAACCCTGTACCAAATGCATATACTCTTGCGGTCAGTGGCAGAAAGCCATTTATTGTTGTGCATACAAGTTTAGTGGAGCTTTTGACCAGAAAGGAGTTGCAGGTATTCTACTTCCACTTCTCCAAGCTCTATTTTCTTCATTCGATATTTTTAATTTTGTACTCGTTATCCAGCTATAAACTTTTGAACCTTTTTCTGCATCATAATGTCTATTTGAAGCTAAACTTGCATTCAAATGTCAACATACTTATGTCTCAATGTTGTCAATAGGCAGTTTTGGCTCATGAGATGGGTCATTTGAAGTGTGACCATGGCGTATGGCTTACCTTCGCAAATATTCTTACACTTGGAGCGTACACAGTACCTGGTAAGCGTACCTTGCAAAAGGTTGATTTGAAGTATGGTAAAAAAAAATAGAACACAGATTGAAATAGATGTAGTTGTTATAAATCTCTCTTTTGTGATAGTTATAATGTTGTAATATGGAAATGAGATGGTGTAGGTGGTGTTTTCGTAGGGATCATGTGGTATCAGTGATTATTTACGTGATGTTGGAATCTTAATAGTAATAATTTTCACAGGGTTTGGCAGCATGATCGCTCGTAATTTGGAAGAACAGCTCTTCCGCTGGCTTCGAGCAGCAGAGCTTACCTGTGACCGTGCTGCCCTTCTTGTTGCTCAAGATCCCAAGGTATAAAAGTTGAAATTCTTCAAATGGAACCATTTAACACAAGTTTTCTTCTGATAAACTAATAGTGTGATTTCATTATCCTACCAAGAGGTGGTCATCTCTGTTCTGATGAAACTAGCTGGAGGTTGTCCTTCCTTGTCTGATCAACTTAACGTCGATGCATTCTTGGAGCAAGCTCGTTCTTATGACAAGGCTTCTTCAAGCCCATTCGGATGGTATATAAGGTGATAAATTGTTGTATAACTCATCAATTTGTTTCAATGTTAAAATACCAGACATAGAATATTCTTGCGGATAAACTAAAACTCGACACTTGCTCCAGGAACGCTCAAACATCACAATTATCACACCCTTTGCCTGTCATGCGTGCACGGGAGATTGATGAATGGTCAAGGAGTCAAGAGTATCAATCCCTTCTAAGACGTGCAACCCAAACCAATTCTATACAGAAAGTGTAGCTATGCCCTTGAGGCATGGTGTTAAGGATTTGAACATATAGCTTCTTCGTATTTAAAGTGAGCTTTCCATCTTGTTCTTCTCCGTCTTGGAGATTTTTCTGTCTTGTTCTATCTCCGTCTTAGAGATTTTTCCGTCTTGTTCTATCTCCGTCTTGAAGAGTTTTAAGTTCTTTAGAGAATCAGAAACCATTTCTAGCTTCTTATGTTGATTTTCATGGCAGTACAAAACGAGCGGAGGAGACAGGAGAAAACAGTTTTCTGCTCAAGTTTACCCTCAATCGTGAAACTGGGTCGTCAATTGGGTATGAAAGAGGTATACTTGTACATATCAAATCCAACTCTGTCTAGTGGTGTAAGTATGTATAAGTGAGTATAGCTTTTATATAGTGCCATAATGTTTATCCATAAAAAAGATGTAATGTTTGAACTATGAAAAATTCATCAAAGACATAGATAAATATAAATAATGAATTTGTTATTACATATCGTTACGGGTACAACCTGCGAATTAATCTTTTAAAGCCCATAGTCTGTCAGAGCTTCCCTCACATGTTAATTTAGGGTTTAGGGAGGGAATGCGTTCTCGCTTTCGCCTACATGTTTTACTTGCTTGAAATCAAGATGATGATGATAACCAGACTTGCTTACTCGAGAGCAGTTAGAGAACCTCTGTTTCTTTTCGTCACTTTCATCCAGCCATGTCGACATCTGTAATTTGCTCAGCTTCTTGTACATGAGAAGAACTGATGGATGCTATTAGATCCTCAATCCTAAGTGGAGAATGCCGGGCGATATACTGAAACAGAACCTGTAAATATGTGCTTAAAGATTAAACTTTTATCGTTATGAAAATAATTTCTGTTCGAATATAAATGAATTTTTATTTCCTACTAACCTTAGAGTAAGTATCTGCACAAGCACGTGCACGAGTGGCCTTGCTAACATAGCATAGATCAGCCTTGTCAAGTTTCCCGTCTATAAAACTCATGCCTCCGTTGCCAACCGAAAAGCGCATAAGATTTCCTGAATGCAGATTAGACTGTGTATTTGGATTCGCTTTTAGTACAACTCAACCCATATTGGAAAGATTAAAGCATAAACATAAAAGATGCGTACTCAAGGAATGAAAATTCGGTTTCAGTGGATATTCGATAGGGCATGGAAATGGAAATATTTCGGTTATTCGGCCGAAATATTACAAATTTAATTCCTTGACCAGACATTGTTAAGAGAAAGTAATTAGATTTCGGTTTCGGTGGAGACTTCGGTACGCATGGAAATGGAAACATTTTTGTCATTTTGGCCGAAATTTTTGAAACTTAATTGCTTGAGTGTATCTCTAAACTCTATAGCTGAACAACACAAACGGCACACTCACTCATCGAATGGACAAATACAAGCTAATGATCTAATGCATAATAGAATTCATTTGTTTCTCAAAAAATCATACGCCATGTTGGAGCGTGTTCGGTGCAAGGACATGCACCGGGAATGGCTGTCCATATGAATTCAATTCCCCCTCAAAGGGGGATGGCAAACCCCATGGGGTGGGTAGGGGTGGCCGTTTGGCGTACTGTTAATTAAATAATCTATACACAAAATCGATCTCTATAAATCCTATTCCCGACCAAACCAAATAGTACAGTACGGTATTCCGGTCAGGCAATTACTAGGAATCACATTCCAGAAATGTTATTCCGGGTAAATTGCATACCATTCCCGGGCACCAAACATGGCCACGGGGTACTCCTATGGCCATGTTTGTAATATCTACCCGTGCAGTAGTTCAAATTTGTTTGAAAAAGAATATGTCCGAGTTATTAGCAATGTTAACTGGATTATGTCTAGTTAATACCTTCAAGCGTTAGTCTAAACATCCTACATTTACACGTGAAAGAAGCGATATACCTTTTGAAGGAACTCATGATCCAAGCACCCGAATACCACTGGAGGATCGTCAGATGTCGTCAGTTTTCCATCTTCCTGGAGCTCCAGAACGACCTAATTACCCAAAACGAAAAGAGAAAATTATCCCCTTGGTACTGCATCTTTAATAGGTCGAAGCATAAAATCAGACTATAAGAATATCGCTTTCACACGACAAGCTTATATTTTCCGCAAATATGCTTGTCGGACACTAGAAATGCTTAAACTGTTAAACAAACAACTTATCTTTTATGAATTCCATGTCACCATTCCACTCGTAAATTCTCTAAATTTCCATACAGAGCGAAAAGAAGAGGTGAAACACATGAGAAGCTAAAATACATGCAATAAACTATTGCAAAATGCAGAACCACAGTAACCCAACATCCACCTGAATTTTGACTTGTAGGGGGCATAAACTCATGTAGCACCTCCAAATCCTAATTGTGAACCGCACCCTGAAACCTTCTAAAGCTACATTTTTCATGCTAATGTAGACTGAAACCGACCTATAGATCAAAACCAACATTTGTACTTTGACCCATACCCAGGCGGCCAGGCCTAGTAATGCACAAGTAGTCATATACTATTTAAAATATAATTATGTAAGCTTCACTAGCCACATTTTATATAAGCATACCTGTTGCTGTGCTGGAACTTGTCCTTTACTATCTGTATCGAGAACATATTGGCTACAACTCTCGTCCTTCCAGACTAATGCTAGTGGGGTATTTCCTGTTTGATAATGTGCATGCCTATAAAAACAAAACAAAAAAAAAGTGAAGAACAAAGTACTAGAACTATCGGGAGAACTTTGTATCTAAAAATGACATTTGATGCGAAAGGAGTCTTACTTGTTGTAAAACGATAGTCCATCTTTGATATATGGTACGGTACCCAGATAGGCTGTCTGTAAACCCGTCTGGTCACAGTCGTATATTGGAACAACGCTGAATTTATATTTATGGTACATAGACGGAGGATCACAAGCTCCAGTCTCAGCAAGCTTAGAGTTCAACCAAAAAAATCTGAACTCAGCACTGCAGTCATATAGTGAGTAACCTCTCCAACAAACCATGTCGATCACGTAATAAGTTTGATCTAACTGCAAGGTAAATCAACCTATTGTATTAATCAGCTAAACTATAGACTAAAATTCATTGATTAACATTTTAGCACGTACCAAAACCATAATCTTACCTCATGAAATATGCAGTCTAGTAGACAGTATGAATGAGCAGGACCGGAATTGTTGTCTTTCGTTCTAGCTCCGTTAGGTAGAGCAGAAGGGAAATGATGCAAGATAGAACCATTTCGAAGCCTACTAACCGTTGTTCCATCAGAAGAAACAACGAAGCATCGTTTCCCAGAAGGTCTAGCGAAAACATACCTAAAACAGTTCCACTTCAAATTTTCATTTCGACGTATATTTTTTAATATTTGTAAGATAATCAAGCGAAAAAAAGAAAATGGTTTTTTTTGTAGCGTAAATTAGGTCAATGTCAAACCCTACCTTAATTAACCAGTACAGCATGAAAGTGTCGTCATGAATTTCTTTATGGCGAATGCAGAAGAGGAAGAATGTACAGAATGAATTCTTAAGGGCTTGAAATCTGACTCCAGGTCTGAATTAGCTACAGTCAGATCTCAGAATGTTTTTTTTCTACTTACTCATGTCTGACTCTACTGAGTGATTTATTTAGGGTCAATTTGAGTCAGGTGGTTCAGATTCAACTCAAATAGGGAAATTTCAATTTCTCTAGTTGCCATTTAGTAGGGTTGTGTACTCATATCTAACTACATACAGGTCTAAAAACAAATCATTTTAAGCAATTTAAAGATGTTTATGTTAAACCCTAATTCTCCAAAACTAACCAACTAAAAACCTAAATTCAATCTTCACATTCAACATTTCAAATGCGTATTCAACTAATGTCACAGAAACCCTAAAATCGGAAATAAATGAATAGAAAAAAGAACAAACCAGTCATGATTTAAGCGAGGAGGAACATCAATCATCCATTCAGGAAGCATAAGTTGACGAGAAAACCATTGACGAGCTTCAAAACCTTTTAGTTTAGATGCTTTAATAACATCGAAATCCCTAGAAGATGATTCTGATTCAAATTCATGTTCAATTTGTTGTTGTTGTTCTGGTTCTTCATGAATTGGTTCTTCTTGAGTCTCGTTTTGGAGAGAAAGAACAGATGATGCTAAACAACGAGAGTGATGCTGAGAATCCCGTCGTTGTTGTGCTTGACGGAGTAGAGCTATCTCTCTTCGTTTCTGCTGATCAGAGATTGCAGATCGTTTAAATGGACGTCGGAGATCATGCGGTGCCATTTTTTGGTTTCCGGCGATCGGTATATCGTTGAAGATTTATCGTCTCCGTCTTTCACTGAATTTTAAATTTCACTTCGAACTCCGGCGTCGAAGCTCTCGCGAGTTGAAAAGAACCCTTATATATTTGGAATTTATTTTAGGGGCACCATTATTTTACAGCCTCACATTCTTTTTTATTTTTTATTTTTTTTGGAATCAAACTTCATTGAAGGGCCAAAAGGCGATTGAGATTACAAATGAAGTAGACACACTAAGACAAAGCTTAGTACAAAAAGAAGATCACTCAATTTAAGGAGTTGGAAGAACCGAATGAGCCATTGAGTGGGCTTCTAAATTGGCTGATCTGTGGCAATGTTGGAGTGCTTGTAGATTAGGGTTGTTGAGGAGAGTCTTGGCTCGTTGGATGTAAGGCCTAATTCTCCATGGGCCTAAATCCTGGTCGTCGATTACCGCATCAATGAGAACCCTGCAGTCTCCTTCCACTATAAAAAGATCATTACTCCTTTCCACTCCCACTTCCAGCGCCAACAAGAGGGCTTTTACTTCACTTTCTATGGCCGAGCTGCTCTCTATTCTTCTTGCTGATTCGAGAATTTTTGTTCCTCTACCGTCTTTAATCACTACTCCAATCGCCGATCCCCTTTGAGAGAAGGCACCATCGAAGTTTATCTTGAGATGGTTGTCTGGTGGAGGTAGCCATTCTGAGATGTGGGTTACATTAGTTGAATCGGTTGGGCTATTAAGAATACCTCTTGCTCTGATATGTGCTTGATGGATGATTTCTTGTAGATTTACTGGTTTCCCCTTAAACATCTTGTTGTTGCGACTCTTCCAGAAGCCCCAGATAAGGTAAGCCGTGAACACTACTTTATTTTCTTCTTTTCTGTTATTGATCATCTCTCTTATTATCTCTTCTGGATCTGCATGTTGAGGGGCATTTTCATGAGAGGAAGCTTGATGCATGAGTTCTCTGAACACTGAACAGGAGTCCAAAAAGTTTTGGGTTGATTCTGCCTCTCGATTACATAGAACACAAGTCGTATTTATGCTCGGGTTTCCTCTGCTGATGCTTATGATATCAGGTACACCTTTGTTAATTACTTTCCATAAGAATTGTAATACTTTTGGTTCCAAATTCTTAAGTTTCCAAAAATTTGTCCAAGGTTGTCCTGGGTAATTTGATTTGAGGCCTCACTTCTCTGTAATAAGATTTGGGAGTAAAAATACCTTTTTCGTGGGGAACCCATATAAGTTTATCTTCTGTTGGATGCATGGGCAGTGGTGTTTTGAGGATTTCTACTGCTGATTCATGGTCGAACAGATCTCTGATTAAAGGTTCGTGCCATCTTCCATTTAGTATGAGTTCAGAAACCATGGTTCTGTTGTGATGCCACCTGTAATTTTCTGTTGGTTTGAAACCTTGGATTGTAGGTACCCATCTATCTTCAGTAAAATTGATGGAACCACCATCACCCACTTGCCAGCAAGTATTGTTTCGGAGCACCTCCCTGACCTGCAGCATAGAGGACCAAATGGTCGAAGAGTTATAATTTCTGTTTACATTCCAATAGTTCCCTATCTTGCAGTATTTAGCTTGTAATAATTTAGCCCACACTGTGTTTGGATTTGAGATGAATCTCCAGGCGAGTTTCGTCACTAAGGATTTGTTGACCTTAGCTAGAGACCTTATTCCTAGGCCCCTAGTTCTTTAGCTCTTTGAATAATGTCCCAAGAAAGGAAGTGCATTCTTTTTTTATCTTCCTCGTGGTCCCACCAAAAGTTCCTTTCGAGTCTCTCCAATTTCATCAATGTCCCCTGTGGAATGATGGATAGACCAAGGAAGTAGGTGCAGATAGGACTTAGTGCTTCCTTTATCAATGTTGTTCTACCTGCTTGTGATGTTAGCTTTTTCTTCCACCCTGCTAGCTTGGATTTGAATTTATCAATTAGGAATTCATGGGAGGCTAGTCTGTTTCTTGGTTTGAGGATGAGGGTTCCCAAATATTTTTCCCCATCATTCATTTGAGAGGTCTGGAATGAATCGATAAACAATTGTTTCATTTCTGGAGTTACTCCCGAGCTAAAGTGAATAGATGATTTAGTGTAGTTGACTGCCTGACCAGAGAATTTGGTGTAGGTTTCCATGAGTTGTAACACTGCCTCCATGTTTGCTGAAGTTGCCTCTCCTATAATCAGTAAATCATCTGCAAATAAAAGGTGGGAAATACTAGGTGCCTCTTTGGTAACTTTATAACCTGTGAAAAGAGCATCTCTTTCATATTTATCGATTAAGAGTGATAATGCTTGGGAGGTCAAGATGAAGAGATAAGGGGAGAGCGGGCACCCCTGTCTAAGGCCCCTCGAGGAGTTGAAATTACCATACTGTTTCCCATTGACAACTACACTGTAGGTTGGTGTCGAAACACAATACATGATCAGGTTCAGAAGTGTTCCCGATAAACCAAAAGCCCTTAAAACATCTTTTAGAAAGCCCCAGTTAACTCGATCATACGCCTTCGCCATGTCAATTTTGAGGGCAAAGGCCCCTTTTCTAGACTTAGATTTCTTCATTGAGTGAAGGCATTCTTGAGCTATAACCAGATTGTCAATAATTTGTCGTTGAGGGACGAAGGCACTCTGGTTCCAGTTGATAGAGTCATTGAGTAGAGCTCGAAGTCGGTTGGCTATCAACTTGGTGATGGATTTGTAGAGGGTGTTACAAAGAGCAATGGGTCTGAAATCAGAAGCCATCGTTGGGTGCTCGGATTTGGGGATCAAAACTATATTGGTTTTGTTTAACTCTGGATCAAACGAACCCTGTCGGAAAGCCTGTTGAATAAACTGTGTAACCTCTGTTTTCAATGTTTTTCAACCGTTTTGATAAAATATAGTAGGGTAACCATCTGGACCTGGACTTTGGAGGGAGCCCATTTCAAGGATTACATTTTTGATCTCCTCTTCTGTAGGTATCCTCGATAAGGCAGGCTGATCAGACTCCGTAACTTGCTTAAAATTAGTTAATACCTCTTCGGGGACAGGAGAAACCGTTTCCTCCCTAAAATAATTCTGAAAGTGTTGGACCATATGGTTTGCGATATTGCCTTCCGACTTCAATAGGTGCCCTGTTGGTGTAGTAATTGATAGGATTCGATTCCTCTTCCTACGCATTGCTATGGAAGAATGGAACGCCTTGGTGTTCCTATCACCGTTTAAGGCCCAAAATTGTTTAGTTCTTTGCTCTAATTTTGTCTTTTGTAACTCTTCATAGTAGATCAGTTCCTCTTATAGCACCGATTCCCTTTGTAGAGATGCTTCAGAAGGATTAATAGTCTGAACTTCAAGTAATTGACGTCGAAGGACTTTCAATCTTCTATCTAGATTGCCAAAAGTAATTTTACCCCAGTTTTTTAAAGTTCTTTTCAACCCAATCAATTTTTTCAGCAAAGGTTCTTGATGTTCCCTCCAACAATTTTCGAGTTTGTTGAGATAACCCTCGTTTTTCAACCAATATGTTTCGAACTTATCAAAACTAGGACCCCTTGTACCATGAACTTCTGTTTTTAGCAGAATAGGACAATGGTCACTATTGTACCTAGGAAGATGGAATACCCCTGCATTCTGATAATGATCCAACCAATTTGAGTTGGCCAATACTCGATCAAGTCGTTCCTTTGTAAGTTGGTTGTGGCCTCTACAATTGGTCCAAGTGTAGGCTGGACCATGGAACCCTAGGTCAATCAGACCTGTGTTATCAATGAATGAATTGAACTGGTTGACAAAAGGGATGTGATGAGATCCTCCCAGTTTTTCCACTTGTGATTTGATGACGTTTAGGTCACCTAAACACAGATAAGGCATAATCATGGGAGTAAGAATCTCTTCCTGGTTGTTCCAAAAAGCAGCCCTGTCCGAGATTCGAGGAGGGCCATAAATGCAAAATAACGACCAGGAGAAATCAGATTCATCAACTCGAGCTGCAATGAGGTTATCTGAGTGGTAATTAATTTGAAGATTAACTTGGTCCGACCAATATAAAGCAAGACCTCCACTGCGACCGTTGGAATGAACTAAATATTTATGAATAAGGCCATACCTGTCTAGATTCGGGGTTGCTTGAGTCGATATTTTGGTTTCAGACAGAAAAATGACATCTGGTTTAACTGCCTGGAGGAACTGATTGAGAGTGTGGATGGTCGAAGAGTTCCCCAATCCTCGACAGTTCCACCAGAAAACTAACATGGGCCTTGCGGCTTTTGTGGTACAGCCGCCACGACCATTTGAGTTGTTTCTTCTTCATGTAGGGTTGATTTCGAAAGTTTAGGCATATTAACTCCATCTGATTGACCTCCTGATTGTCTTTTTAGATTTCTCCTTGGCCAAATTGCTATTGGGTCCTCCCTGACTTTAGTTCCTCCTTGAGACGATTCAATGATTTCCATCTGTGTTGACTCACTAGCCTCTGATGTGGGTGTCTGTTTAACATTGAGAACATGGGCTTGAGAAGGAATGGTAGTGGTAGTTGCTTCACCCAACGTGGAGGGGCCTACCATCAGGTCCATTGTTTTTCCCACTCCGTGGCAGTTACGTTGACTCCCTGTAATCGCTCCCTGTGTTTGATCTCCACCGGATTCCGATTGGAGAACCACCGAGTCGATCACGTCCATGGATATCTCCTCCTCAGCAAGGGGTTGTCTGTTTAGCAACCTACTGTTTCTCTCCCAGAATGGTAAAATTTTGAAATCCTCTGGATATTTGGGTTGTGCATGAAGAAGGATTTTCTCTTGTTTAGTGTTATCCGTTATTTCCTTCATGAGTTGAAGAAGTTTTAATCTTTTTCTGCAAAATGTGAAAATATGGCCCAAGTAGCCACAGTAAAAACAGAACCTGCCAAGTTTTTCGAATTTCAATTGAACCTTGATAAGCTTGTTGTTGATTTTTAAATGGACCTCCTTGGGCAGAGGTTTGTTGATGGTCACTTCCACTTTGGTACGACCGTATAGAGTCCATTTGATCTCTTCTTCTGTAGTTGCAGGAACAAAACTGCCTATTTGATTTGCAAGGGTATTGATAGTTTTGGCGTTTAATTAGGCAGTTGGTATCCCATGAAACTGGATGTGGAACCAAGCCTTATCGAATGTGTAATCTCCTGGGAGTTTATCTATAACACACCTTTCAACAAGGAAGATATCTTCTTTTATTATCCATGGTGCTTTAGATACAACTATATCAACCTCCCCTGTTGTTTCCAATTTCGCCATGAATAGGTTTGCCCCAACCTCTGTGACCGTATAAGGAAACGGCAGGTTCCAGACCCTTTAAGTTTCCTCATTAGTAGATCTGATTTAAACTCTTTATAACTCAGGATTTTTATCATACAACATTGTTTGAAACTGGAGTTGAACAGACCATCCTCTCCTTCTGCGAACAGTATTTCAGGGTCATCTGTAGAAAGGTCGGCCAATTGTCTAGTAAATTCCTCATCTGTTTCCATGGTTACCTCTTGTTAAAAAGAAGGAATAACTTAACAAATATAATTGAACAGGTCCTGGAGACCAATGAAAAAGGCCCTAAAGACCAACTAAAATTAAATAAACACTGAGAAGTTAATCGGAAACCACCGCGAACCACCCCTAAAATTTCTCCGGCATTACTGTAACCGTTTTCACCGCTTCACTCATTTCTCTCTCCATCACTGTAACCGTTTTCACCCGTGTTTTTTCAACTTTACAGCCTCACATTAACAAGAGGTGTTCTTTTTGTTTTAGCCATCCGTGAAGAATTTGGGTTATTAAAGGTATAAATAACGTAATAAGTTTGTCGGATTTCAGGTCTCTTTCATGTTGTTGAACTTTAGACCTCTTTTACTATTAGTTTAATTTATGCGGTTATCGTGTTTATCACATCTTCATAATGTACAATGCCTTGTCACGACAACGTAAATCATAGTCGATTTTTCAGAAAATAAATACTGAAAAATCGGTTCAATGACTCGTCTGACTAAAGTAAAACTAAAATCAGTTGTTGAACTTTAGACCTCTTTTACTATTAGTTTAATTTATGCGGTTATCGTGTTTATCACATCTTCATAATGTACAATGCCTTGTCACGACAACGTAAATCATAGTCGATTTTTCAGAAAATAAACACTGAAAAATCGGTTCAATGACTCGTCTGACTAAAGTAAAACTAAAATCAGTTCAAATCAATCCTCATAAACAAAAACGACATTTGAAAAATCTAATTCCAATCTCAGATTTCGAGTTCAAATCAGATTTCCTCTCTACCTTAAATGATTTTTACCATTCCAAAGGGAATTGGCTTATAAGGCTCATTTATTTGCTTGGGCAAGATCGATAAAACTTATTTCAGGCATCGATACCCATGGTTGTTCGGCTACTCAAGAGTCAATCGTATTCAGTCAAGTCATATTTGTCTGGTCAAGTAGCATTGTAGATAATGGTTTGTGAAATTGCAGAGTTGTGACATCCATTTTTTTTTTTTGTTGAGGGTGTTGTGACATCCATGCATTGAGAAGAAAAAACTTTTTAGAAAGAGAACTTTGCATATTAACTTCAAGCTTTCACCATATTCCTTGTATGGGGCAAGATTTCATGAGCAATGATACAACTTTTCCTGTGAGAGGCAATTGACTAATGACTAGTTTAGCATTAACCCATTTCTTAATCCAAAGAATTAAATTCAAATTCCGAAGTTATAAGTCAAACTTACATTTTTCCTGGTTCAGAATACAATTGAGAGAGAGGGAAAGAGAAAGATTATACACATTATAATTAAATATCTAAACCTCATGAGGCTAAAGTAAAATACTAATCGATTCGGCTATCTTACTGTCATTCCGATGTTGATTACTGCTAAGAAAGAAGGCCGTATGAAGGCATGTCTTCGATCCGTAAGACATCATCTAATAGAAGTTCTCTTTCCAGCTTAGCTCGCGTCGATTTCAAAACATCCTGTAAGTATGTAGTATTAACCTTATTTCGAGACATAAGAGCAATAGTGTTTTTTCTTAATCTTATTGTCTTAATCTGACTCGTCTGAACTTGAATCATCCTGACTCAAATGAACCCATAATCAACTCAAATCAGTCGTTCAAACTAATCAGACATCATGAGTCAGAACAAAACAAACATTTTGAAATCTGACTCGAGTTAATCAGACCCCGAGCCATCAATACTATTACTGAGGTAGTCATTAGTTCAGGAGAAACTTGTATGGGCCATTGGATATCATTTGCACCAAATTGGAGAAGCATGAGACAATTTGCTTCCTATTCAGTTTACTCGAAAACAAAAGAATCGTGAATATTAGTCATATATCTTACGTTGAATTCCATGTATGTGGCGTTTTTGTCCAGCCATAGTTTGTCCATAATGACGAAAGCCACACAGTAGAGCAAATCGAAAGCCCACTCATTCTCTGAAACATGTTAAAAAAGATTAGGTTAGTTACGGCAAATCCACAAAGTTCACTTACCTCACCTGAATCTAAATCCTCCTTTAAAACTCGGTTAGTTAAACGAGGAAGTGTGAAGTTACTCGGAGAATTGGTACTCGGTAGGTAGGTTCTTACCTGACAACATCTGAATGAAAACGGATCTCACGAACGTCCTAGGCTTTGCTGCAAAAACATAATAAGATCTTCAAAACTACATTCATACCAAAATTTGCAGGCAAAAATGAACGTATGATATGGTGTGTGCATTTTGGAGTCAACCAACTGTATGACATTTCCGGTGTGAATATGTGGCTACTAGGCTTGAAAAAAACGTTTTGTGAACGAACCCAGAGTTCATTATAGTGCTTACAGGATTCTAGATCTAGCATTTGCATGATCATGAACGTAATATTTACGCCAGCAACTGCAAATGGATACTCCCAAGTAGCTCGCTTTCCCCCTTGTTTATTTAAAAGCCTCTGGAAAGATGTCTGCAAGAAGAAAACAAGTTTTGAATCGATAAGCTTGTATCGTCTCCACTCAGATATATAAGCAAACAATATCAGAGATATAAGCTCTTAACTGGCTAATTGGATAAAGAGCTTACAGAAAATGTCTTTGCGAAGAAGAGCAAGTTTTCCAAAGAAATGAATCCCGCTCCCCTAGTAATCATATACAAAATACATGTAATCAAGTCCACGAAATTAACGAACATTCTTCCCAGTGAAGAAAAAATAACCATAAGAGAATCGAGTTTGTGATTGGGAATACCTAAAATCAGTAGATGGGTCTCTACCTTGCCAACCCATTTCTTTCCATTGTTCCGATATCAAGCCACAGAGCTCTTGACCTGGGTATGTAGCAGACCAAAGAGCTCGTAGTGCTCCCTGAAGTGAAAAACGGCTTTAACCAGTTGCTTAAATTAAACCATAAAACGGCAATATAAATATTTGGAAATCAAAATCAGATGATTCAGTCAGTATCAAATGACGGCCGCTTTCTAGAGTCAAAATCATCATATTCACAAATGAAGCTAAATTTACCTGATGGTCAGGTCTAGACGCATCAAAGTGAACCTTCATCCGGTGCTTCAACCTCTGCAGTCTATCTACCTTCCGTTTTTTCAAAATCGAACACCCAAATCTTAGTTAAGTAATATCATTCCAGAAATATGATTTTACATTGAAATCACTCAAGTTTGGATTTCAACACTAAACTTCCACTATTTTCACCTAATTTCTTCTTATCAACAAAAGACTAAACTTTCTTAATGTCCATCTTCACTATAATGAATAATTGCTAGGACCTAGGTGTACTAAACAACAGTGAGTGTGCCGGAAAAGTGGTCCGAAATCTGATGTGCTGTCGGATTTTGCGCAACCAATCAAGAGAAAAATAAAAAACAACGGATCATATCCCGCCGGCTGGCCTTGGATTACAGCCGGATTTTGGCCCACTTTTTCAGACAGACTATAATATCATACTCCTTGTAATCAAACAGAATATTAACATCAAAACTCAAAAGTATAGTTTTACCTGTGAAGGAGTCAAATTCACACAGATCCTTTCATAAGCTCCTTTTCTTTTGAAACAAACACAAGTCAGACCCTTCCCTATCCATGTTGGACTACCACCATTTGCATCATCTACAAGCAAAAAAGAATGCAATTAATTAAGATTCAACCACCTGAATCCTGTATAATTAGTCATTTCTTGATCATCAAACACTTCCAAGAAACCATTTCAATATTTTCCTCCCATTTTTTCACTCTTTTATTCTATATATATATAGAGAGAAAGATATATTTTATGATATTACTGTACATTGATAGGATAGCTACCTCGCGTAAGAAGTACTCTGAAGCATTTCATTTCATACCTCGAAAGTGAAAACAAAGCAAATGGGTCTTCATGAAAAATGTTTTTGACTTCTCATTGAGCCTGAATTTCCATTTTTTTCTCAGCTAATGATCATAAAAACAATATGATCTATTTTACATAATTTATTTTATAATTCTATTAGTATAAGAAACTGAAAGAAGATATTTCTGTTTCTAATAGTAGTAGAATAATTATCTCAAAGGAAATATAGCTGGCTATATACTTACCCAAAAGGCTATAATTATTTAATTTTTTCTATAGAATTTATTGTTTCCTAAAATTTTATCATCTATTTGAAGAAAAAAAATTATTGATGGATTACTTGGAGAAAGTGTTATGGGCACACATAGTATTTTTTTTTTGCAAAGTCCAGACATGGTCGAGTGTTGTCCACTTAAATTCACACCACATTTTGAAACAAAAAATGAAGTGAATGACCAGACCCCAAGAGTGTCAGGGGCAGATCTCTCTTTCATCTTCCCCACCACCATTATCATCAACCACCACCCCCACCCCCACCGGCCCACCCTCTCCTCCAAAATCGCCAAAGTATCTATTTTCCACGTAAAATTTGTCCTCGGAGAGGCGCCTTTAAGACTTATGGAGGGTGCTTTTAACAATTTATGTATTAATGATAGGTTATAATTGGTGATACACTAACTTGTAGGAACAAATTAGGGAAGGAAAATAATCTAGCCACCGGAAATCTAAGTATATTTGGGATAGAACCCTGAATTGTGAGAATAATCCCACATAAGAAAATGGGTATTTAACAACCAAGAATACAAGGTCTAGTTCCTCTTCACTCCTTGTCAATTGGGTTTGAGTTGGATGGTCACAAACTTAACATAGTATCAGAACTAGTGCCACACGTGATGATGGGTATTTAGCAACCAAGAATATATGGTCTAGGTCTTCATTTAGTTTTGAGTTGGATAACCACAAACTTAACATGAATCAACATCAAGATTGATTGGCCCTCATACTTTAGATTTATCTTTCAAATCGCGAAAAAGTCTATGACTATTGATTCAATCTTTGTTTCAAATGTATGTGGAATTTCAGTGACTGTATCACTGCCGATTGCCCACTGGGCCAAAATTGGACACTCAGCTAAATAATATGACAGTTCCAGTTTTTGTTCTCTTCTTCTACTGAGAGTCAGGCAGGTAGGGGGGACCACAAAAACATAACACACAGAGAGTAATACAAATTAAGAGGCTATTTTTATGTAAATTTGTGCAGATAAATTTTGGATTTTTATGAGAGGTTAGAATTGGGGTCAAAATAGGGAACTATTTGGCTCACATGGATTCTTGATTCTTCCGACAAATATATCATACCCACCACCTAAAATCAACTATTATCTCTTACCCCTAATTTAAAAAGTTCTTTAGATCTACAAATTTTAACTAGATTATGGGAGTTAGGTGATTGATAGTTCTAAGTTGAACTACTAAACCAACCAATGTTCCCAAGAAAAAGAAATATTAGAGGGATAACCATCTCATTCCTTCTTAATCTGAAGAACAAAAAGACTTCGGTGCTGTTTGTTTTTTAAAAATTTCAGATCTAAAGATGTTTGTTTTTGTATTTAGCAAAATCTAAATTTTCGTCTGAATTGATAACATGTTTGAATTAGCTGAATTAATGTCCAAACATTTCAGACTTCAAAACAAGTCTGAAAAGTGAACCCAAGATCTGAAAAAATGCAAAATACAAATATACCCTTGTGAAACTTTAAAATACATAACTATATCCATCTTCTTCCCTTCTCTTCTTCTACCACCACCACCACCACCACCAAAACCACAGACGACTAAATCGCACCACCACAAATTTTTAGATCTGTTAAAAAGAGAGGGAGAGACTGAACCCTCGCCGGATCTGGCGAGGGTTTTAATTTTTGGATCTGTTACAGAGAGAGAGAGAGAGAGAGAGAGAGAGAGAGAAGGACTGAGAGAGAAAGAGATTGAACCACTTTGTGGATCTGTTGGAGAAAGAGAGGGTTTCTCTTAATGTGAGGATAGTAGATCGCCATTCTCTCTCCACCAAGATAGTTCCTACAAGAGGCAAAGAACACCAACACCGCTAGAGATAGAGATGGACACAAAGAGATACACTAAACTCTCGCCGGAGATTCGCCGGACTTCGCTAGATCATCGCTTATAGAGAGGGAGATATTGAGAGGGAGAGACTGTACGGTGATGGAGAAACAGATTAGAGTTTAGGGTTTTATTTTTCATTTTATTAGGGACATAGACATTAGGTTAAAAGAGGGAAGGATATTAAATGAAATAGGGGGGTATAAATGTAAAAAAAAATTATTCAGACTTAGCAATTCAGATTTAGGAAACAAACATCTAACTTGTAAATTTTTTAGTCAATTCAGATTCAGCCATTTCAGTTCAGCCAATTCAGATTCAGACGTACAAAAAAAAACACAACCTTCCTAAACAAAACACTTGGCAAAATTTCTATTGAAACTACTAACTATGCAAAGTCATAGATCATATTTTATGCATCTATGTGACTTCTTACGAAAATTGGAGCTATTTTTCTTCAATTTTTCCCTGTTAAGGTTTGATTTCTTCCCGAAATGGACTTCGACTTTTCTCTAATTAAAATAGAGTTAGTGTGGATTGATAGACCAAAAATTAGAAACACACGTTCAAATTGAAAAGTGTGACGAGGGAAGGTATCGTAATGGAGGTGTAGTTCTGTATTAATTTTTTAAGAAGGTGAGGGAGTACCTTTGAGGCTTTGAAATTCAAAGTATATAAAATGTGTTCCACATTCAGTTGTACTTGTCAACCAAGTAGATTGAATATGCTGGATTATCTAGCATTTTCGATTTTTTTTAAATTGTTTCAAGCTTCTATTTGGTCAGTTGTAAGTTGAGGTTGTCTGCTCCTATTTTCAGACCAAATAGCATTTATCTTGTTCAAACAAGATAAATGTCAATCCCTGTGACTCTATGAGGGTCGTGTTGTCCTTGGATGACATTTCGCGAAGTTGATAATACCCGCATAGACTGTATATTATACAAGGGGGAAACTATGGGGTTTAACCATTTTATTATTATTAGTAGGGTTATTTCTCAAATGGCCCCCAACTTTGTAACCAGCTTACTGCCTGGCCCTCTACTTTAGCAATAATTCCCGTATGGTCTCCATTTTCCGTTATCTTTAACTTTCCGTTACTCTCTCTCCTCTATATCATTTTCTCTTTCTACCACATTATCTGTTACGCCACTTCATCATCCTCTCCGGTGAAGGTTGCCGGCCGGCCATTTTTCCGGCCGGCGACCTTCAAACATTAAAAAAAAAACTTTTTTTTCTCTCTCCTCTCTCTAAAATTTTAAAAAAAATAAAAAAAATCTGTCCTCTCTCTCTCTAAAACTCCGGCGAAGGGAAGGCCCTTCGCCGGAGGTGGGTCTGTTCGTGAAGGTCTGTTCACGAACAGATCTGATCGTGAAGAAGGTCTGTTCGTTGAACAGACCCACCTCCGGCGAAGGGAAACCCCCTTCGCCGGAGTTTACAGAGAGAGAGGAGAGAATTTTAAAAAAAAAAAAAGTTTTTTTTTTAGAGAGAGAAAACAAATAAAAAAATTTGAAGGTCGCCGGCCGGCGACCCTGACGGAGAAGATGATGATGTGTCGTGCTAAGATGATGTGGCAGAGAGAGAAAATGAGATGGAGGAGAGAGAGTAACGGAATGTTAAAGATAACGGAAAAAAGGGGTCATGGAATTATTGCTAAAGTAGGGGCCAAGGCAGGAAGCTGGTCACAAAGTTGGGGGTCATTTGGGAAATAACCCTTACTAGTATTAAACCCCTAAGATAACGAGATTCCTATCTAATCTACACTCTCTTAAATATCCTACATTTTTTTTATAAAAATGATGAAACTCTGAATAATTAGTTCCACCAAACCTGCCGGTTTTGGTGTGATGATGTCTGCTGCTCATTTCATCATCCTCTTCCTCATTTTTCATTTTTCAATGTTATTAATCTCCGTTTGGATTTCCAATTTTGTGCTACCAAACAAATTTATATCACACACAATAACTTCATCTATCTCTAATGAAAAATCATCCATCCAAACAGACCACTAATAGATCAAGTAACAGAGGCTAATTAACAGAATTCTGAAGACTCATTGTTTCTACCGGAAAATCAGTGAATAGCGAATTACTTAGATTGATCAAAAGAAAAACAGATAGATCGCCGAGACAAATAAGTAATTTATAGGATCAAATCGCAATTGGCATAAGAAAATGCTAATGAAAACGGAGAACAAATTAGATGGGAAAAGATGAATTACCTGAGGAAAGAGAGTGTTGGTGAGAACATGATCTAGGACTGGAAGAAGAAGAAGAAGAGAGAGTTCGTATTGGACGGCATTTACTTGGTTGAGTAGTAGTAGTAAGATTTGGAGTTGAATTAGTAGTGATCTTCTGTTCTTTAATGGCAATTGAGTAAGAGAGATAGTTCGTCATTAATCTCGTTCCTCTTAATGAGTAATTTCGACTTGTTTGTTTGTTTGTAGGAAAAGAGTAGAGAGAGAGAAAGAGTACTGAGAGAGAGTAGAGAGACGCGTTTGTTTGGTGGGGTAGTATATTACAGTATATAGTGAGAGTTCAGGTCTTCACGATCTTGCTACTGAAGCAGTGGACCCCCTGCGTATCGGCAACAAAATCCAGACATGGGCGTCTAAATACATAACCACAATCACTTAAATACCCTTCAAAATTAACTCAACAGGATGATGTGACCCTCCAAAAATTAGTTTTAGGAGATTTTACAATGGTTGATGTTTGGGAAAATACGAAGAAAAAAAAAAAAGATTGGTGGAGGAAGTTTTGTGTTTTTTCCCGAACACTACTCACTTTTAATGTTTTTATTTTCTTCTTCTTCTGCTTCCTTCCAACCACCATCAACTCCGACAACTACTAATTCCGGCGAAAATAACTTCGGCTCTCATCTCTCTGACTCTCTTTTCTTTTCTTTTTTTTTCTCTCTTTCTGCTTTTTGTTATGGTTCCGGAGAAGATGAGAAAGGAGGAAGAGGAAACAAATGTTTAAGTACAACGGCCGGATGTCGGTGGTCAGGGACATTTGTCAAAAAAAAAAAGTAGAGGTGTGTGATAAACACCTTCAAGTTTAGACATTGCCTCTAGCAATACTTGGTCAATTTGTTTTGATCAAGTCTTGAGTGAAACATACATTGTCTTTAGCAAATGTGAGCATTGCATGTAAAACTTCTCTTAATTTTATTATGTTCAGTCATAATACTCTGTCAGGGACATATCCCAGCCTAATCCTGGCTGAGTTATGTGTCAGATTAAGACTCACAGATTGAAAGTAAAATATCATCTCTCTCTTGATCCCATCCCGACACATACTCAAGTTCGACATAAGTAGATAGACATTTTTCCTATTATGTTTGGATTGAAGTAGTACTCTTGAGTTTTTAAGTGTGTTTTTTTTTCCATCTACACTGTTTCAGGTTTGCCTCGTTTACTTTCAAGATGGGTTGTTGGATTTTCAAATTACGTGATGAAAAATGTTGATCACTTGCTTCAATGATCTTTTACTTACTTTTTCATTTCTGTGTTTTACCGTCGACATTTGTGGTGGTTCAGTTATACAAATCAAGTATAATTTTTTTTTTTTAAATAGCTCTATGGTGCAAATCTAGCAACCATGCAAATTGGAGTTTCTTAATGAGTTGCTTCAACGACCTTCCATCTAATTAGTTGAATTACCGTTCGTAAAAAAATTTATATAAAGCATAATAAAGGTATAGAGTATAAATCCAACACCAGAGGGAATCATTTTGTGATGATTTATGAAGATCATATTTAACCAATCTTTTTATCCCAAAATATATACCTCAAAAGAGTATATCCAAGCTTTGAAATTACTTATAAATTTTGGAAACAGGTCCAAGGAACTTTTTTTTTTTTTTTTTTGTTGAAAAGGTCCAAGGAACCTTCCTCAGAAGAAATACAAACCAAACACAGCTGTAAATCTGTAATTAAAAATCATTTATAGATAAACAGATAATATAAATTTGATACTCCAAAAGTTTTTTATCAAAATATAATGTTCCTTACATGGTTTTTGAAATTGCACCTTAGTTTTTTTTTTGAAATTGCACTATAGTTTGTATTGTTTTTTTTTTATTAATTCTTGGCAACAAATTAGGTCAGAGAAGTGAGGACACTTTCTTTCTGCATTTAATATGACTAATTTATTTAATAAAATATGCTCTAATCTCCCCTCTCAAATTCAGTGTTTCACTTCAAATTTTTAACTTTTTAACGTTGTAGGATGAAATGGTCGTGGAAACTTCTGATTTAATAATGTCCGTACCATGTGTTTGTAGTGGTGCTTATCAGGTCGGTCGGCCCGAGATCGACTTGGACCCGACTTATTTTAAGGTGGTCTAGCTCGTACAGTAGACAGACCAAGCCACGGTTTTATCCTGGATTCGGTTTGCGTTTGATTTTGAGTCTGATAGGCCAGTCTGACCCGCCCCAGTTTGATCCATCCAACTCATCCCACCGGCCGACCCCACCCCGAATTTAGCCACCACGACCCCTTTAGAGGACATCCACTTGACTCAAGGGAGTCCAGACTCCATTCAAGTTACCAAAATTACAAAATTCTCACTGGGCAATTAGAATTGGTGGTACATGATGTACTCTAAAATCCTGAGGTCCAGGTTCAATTCCCAGCAGAGGTACCTATCTCTCTTGGTAGATGGGGCAAAAAACCAACATGAAAAATGCTTTTTGTTGGGGGCCAATATCATTGTCGAGGTGGCAATGTATTTTCCAATTGGTGGTTACTAACTCATATGTTCACAGAGCCACCAGCTCTCTCTATCTCTCTTCTGTTTCTCTCTCTATCTCTCTCCCTCTTCTCTCCTTTCTCTCTCTTTCTCTCTCTCTCTTTCTTTCTATCTAGGAATTAAGGATGTCTGCAGGACTAATTGGACCTTCAAATTACTCCAAAGAACCTCCTCGCCACCCATGCTTGAGAATCAATGCCAAGGTAAGGTAACCCACCCACAATCTCTTCTTCCTCTATTCCTCTGTTCCTTGTTCACAGGTTCCAAGTTTGAACATAGAAAAATCCTACTTTTCTTATCAGACATTGTTTGGATTAATGTGATTCTTATCTAAAAATGTGTGTCTCTTATTGTTACTTGTGTGCGTTTCACTTGGATTAAAATAAAAAATTTGTGGTATTTTTCTTTCTTATTGTCTGTATTCGTCTGAATCAAATAGATCCAAAATCAACTTAAATCAGTCGTTAATGAATTAGACTTCCCGAGGTGATGACAAGAAACAATGTGATATTTGTGTTGAGTCAATTCAAACCATGAGTCAAATTTCATATTTGACTTAGAAAAAAAAACAATCACTACCTATAATCGTACAAGTTTGATAATTCACGTGTCCACCAAAGACTCAAAATTGGGTATCACATCAATTTCCATTTCTACACTTTTATTATGTCCTTGTGAGAATTATGTCCTTCCGTGGTTTTTCATTTGGGTTAATTCCATTTTGACCCTAGTTTGTAACCAACTAGAAATTTTACCTCCCGTATTCGTCTAGCATAACAATTTGCTTTCAAGTCTGTAAGAGGAAGTTGCCAAAAATAAGAGGCGGTTTAACAATGGCTGTAGGCAGTTTCATTATGTTAGGCGGTTTGAGAAGCATAGGCGGTTTTGAAATTGAAATTGGCTAGTTTCTAAATTTTAGAAACCAATTCCTATTCTATGTCGGCTTATATTAATATATAAATAGGGGCTTAAGTCCTTTTGTAACAACACCAACAACAACTCAATAAAGAGTTAGAGAGTGTGAGCAAGAGAGAAATTTGGTTCATAGTTTTGAGCGGTGTTTAATTTCTCGGTTGTCGAAGATCTAGTATAGAAGGTTAATTTCTATACGGTACCATCTTGGGACGAACTTGCGGGTTGTGTTAGTCGTCTTCGTCTATCCTTCAATAAAGATTTCTTGTTCGCCCGAGGACGTAGGCTTTAAAGCCGAACTTCGTTAATTCTATTCGCATATTTTGATTTTGGCTTAGCTTTTCGATTCATCTTCATAATCGGATCAATTTCTAGAATAGGTTCGAGCTTCTGCGACTTTTAGTTCTAACAATTGGTACCAGAGCCTTGTTGAGATTGAACGAAGAGAAGATGGGATGGAGAAGTGGTACGGTCAAATCAGGGAAATATGAGATAGAGAAGTTCAATGGGAAAAACAATTTTTCTTATTGGCGGATGCAGATGAAGAATCTGCTAATCTCGCAGAAATTACACAAGACGTTGACGGGAAAGAAACCAGGAGATATGTCAGATGAGGATTGGGAGGAGTTAGATCTCGAAGCACGGGCAACCATTATGTTGTGTCTTGAGAGGGACGTGGCGTTCCTAGTAGACAGAGAAACAACGGCGGCGAGTGTGTGGTTAAAGCTAGAAAGCAACTTCATGACGAAAATTTTAACGAATCGGGTCTACTTAAAATCCAAATTATTCACATGTAGAATGGAAGAGGGTTCTTCTATTCAGGAATATGTGAATAGGTTTGACAGGATTATCTCAGATTTGAAGGATATTGATGTTAAGGTTGAGGATGAGGACCAAGCCCTCATATTGTTACTTTCATTGCCAAAATCCTATGAAAACCTTGTTCAAACTTTGATGCTTGTTGGTGATAGTCTAAGCATGGAAGAGACGAGAAATTCGCTATTAGCGGATGACCTTCGTAAGGTTGCTACTAGCAGTATGGCGTCGGGTGGAGTAGACAAGGATCAAGCACAAGGGTTGTTTGTAAAGAGGGGGGAGGAGTAATGAAAGGGAAAAGGGAAAGGGCGGGAAATCTAGATCCAAATCTAGAGGCTCTTTCAAGAAAACGTGCTTTAGTTGTGGTGAGCTTGGCCACTTTAAAGCGACTTGTCCAAAGAGAAAGTTGAAGCAAAAGAACGAAGACTACAAGGGGAAACAAGAGATGCAAGAGGCGGGATATGTGTCAGAAGACCCTGACGAATGTTTCTCGGTGACAGAGGTGTCTGAGAAGATCTCCGATAAGTGGATGCTTGATTCAAGGGCGTCACACCATATGTGTCCAAATAGGGAGTGGTTTACTACCTATAGGAGTATAGATGGTGGTACAGTTATACTGGGTGATGATAGTATATGTAAAACTGTGGGACTCGGAACAATACGGATCAAGATGCACGATGGAGTGGTGAGAACATTGACGGACGTAAGACACATACCCGACTTGCGGAAAAATCTAATTTCCCTTGGTGTGTTGGAGCGGAACGGCTGTAAGATAATTATAGAGAATGGCTCCATAAAAGTCGTTAAGGGTTCTTTGGTGGTAATGAGAGGTACTCGTTACGGTAATTTATACAAACTTTTGGGGACAACAATTACGGGAGATGTAGCAGTAGGAATCAATGGAAGGGATCCAACGGCTAGTACGAGGCTTTGGCATATGCGCCTTGGGTATGTCAGAAAAGGGTCTATCTTTGATGTGCGGGAAAGGCTTGTTGAAGGACATGAAGAAGCCTTGCATGGAGTTTTGTGAGCATTGTGTGTTCGGGAAGGCACACAGGGTGACTGATGGGCCTAAAAAAGGTCTATTCCCGCAAGTATACGGGGTCAAGTTATAGTATTTCTAATAAGTCGAGTTTCGTTCCAAAGGACAAGCTATTCTATCTAAATCTCGAATTAAACCCCCTTTCAAACTTTTGATTTGATTTGGAAACTACTATGAAAAAAAGAAAGCAATACTAATAGAATAATAAGAATGAAATCAAGATGAGAAGAAGAATCTAGGGTTTTCGATTTCACCACATAAATGGACTACTTAAAACATGCATTAATTAACAAATCCCTTTTCTTATGTATAACTCAAAATCTAACATAATAAACTATTTAGATTTCGGAATATATTCTTTAATAACACAATTCAAAATCAATAATGTATGATTGACTACCATATAAAACTAATTTCCTACACTATCATTTAAGATCTAAAAGGCATATCTCATCTAATAAATCAATAAAAGCATGAAATATCTAATTATAATACATGAATGATAATAAGGTTATAGAATCAACATGAAATGACAATCAATAGGCATTTAAGCTCAAAATAAGGATTCATTGATTTATAACATATCTCAAAATAAGCCCAAATATGGATTTCCTCTACACCCTAGATACAAAATTTAGCTACTCATGGAATCTAAAATAATATTCATTGAATTCATAAAATAAATGGAATTACAAAAGATTAATGGAAAGAAATCACCAAGAATGTTCACAATCCATACTCCCATGTATCTCCATTTTGATGTCCAATTTAAGCTCCAAGTGTCTCAAGAATATTACCCAAATCTCCAAATAATAGCTTATTAGAGGATAAAAGAAGAGAAATTTAAAAGAGAGATAAAAGAAGAAGAGATTTTAGAGAAGAAGGTATGGAGAAATTAGAAGGTTAGAAGAAGAAATTAGAAGGAGAAAGAAAATCTAGAGAAAAGATGAAGGTGGTAGAGAAAAGAATGGTGGCTAGGGTTTTTAGTTGAAAAGAGGTAGAGAGAAAAAGAGGCTAAGAGAGGATAAGAGGGGAGGGAGATTGAGAGGGTTTGCAAGTCTAGGTTTTAGTGGAGGAGAAAGGGATTTATTTATAGATGGGTGAGGATTTTTGGTGGGTGAAATGGTAGAAAAGATAAAAGCAAAGGTCATTTTAGGAAATTCTAGGGGTTAAAATGTGAAGAAACCCTAATTTACACAAATAAGGTTGGCGGCTGTGGTTAATAAGGGAAGGAGGAGGTGCCATGTGTCGCAAGGAAAGAGGGTAAGGGAATTAGGGTTTGGTTTCTCAAACCAGAGAAAGAGGAGACACGTGTCAAACGAGGAAGGAGGTAGTGGGAGCGGGACCACGGTATTATCATGCATCGAGATGTACTGAATCTGGCACCTAAAGGGAAGTTCTGGTGCTTCGCGGTGGAAACTATTAAGTTGCTCACGCTATAATATCACGCCACATCACCTTATCGTGTCCCACCAGCCAGAAAGATGACCGAAAAGATCCCAGCAGTCAACATTGATTGACTCCTACTTTGTCTTTGCATATTTCCCTCATCCGGACTCCGATTTGACTTCCGTTTTCTCCTACGGACTCGTCTCGACCTCTACTTTTCAACCACGCACTGACCTTGGCCAAATTACCAGAATGTCCTTGACTCCAAATGACCAAAATGCCCTTCAAGTAACTTTTTCCTCGTTTTTAACCGTTTTTCACTCCTAACTCTCCAAAAGACACCTAATCAAGAAAACCAACCATTTTATTATAATAAAGACTTGAAACGAACTAACTCGACTAAATTAAACGACTCTGATGGGACATTTTCATGACCCATCAGTGACGTTTGCTACAAGTAAGCACAGGAGCAAAGAGGTGTTAGACTACGTACACACCGATGTCTGGGGACCAGCAAAGTTACCTTCCAAGGGTGGTTCCAGGTATTTTGTTACATTCGTTGATGATCATTCGAGATTTGTCTGGCTTTATTTTGTGAAGCATAAGAATGAGGTATTCAACACATTCATGGTGTGGAAAGCAATGGTTGAGAACAAAACTGGTCGAAAGTTGAAGACGTTAAGGTCGGATAATGGGACCGAGTACACGGATGGAGCATTCAAGGAGTTTTGTAATCAGGAAGGCATTGTGAGGCACTGGACAGTAGTAAACACACCTCAACAAAATGGAGTCGCAGAGAGATTGAATCGTACACTACTTGAGAAGGCTAGATGTATGCGCTCCAATTCGGGATTAGGCGTAGAATGGTGGGCAAAATATGTTGCTACATCTTGTTATATTGTGAACAGGTCTCCACATTCTTCTTTAGATGGCGGCATACCTTACGAGGTGTGGTCAGGTGAACATGCAGATTACGGGAGACTTAGGGTTTTCGGTTGTACGACCTATTACCATGTTAAAGGTAACAAACTTGACAATAAAGCAAAGAAGGTAATTTTCTTAGAATATGCTACAGGAGTCAAGGGTTATCGGTTATGGTGTACGGAAGACAAGAAGTTTGTAATCAGCATAGATGTGGTGTTTGATGAGTCATCTATTGTAGCTATGGCGAAAGCTACGGTGCCTAGTTGTGGTGATGTTGGGTCTACTAAAGCTCAAGTAGTGGAAG
>BEHA01000191.1:928697-956390 GCA_002897215.1 Eschscholzia californica subsp. californica
ATTCCCAGCAGAGGTACCTATCTCTCTTGGTAGATGGGGCAAAATCCAACATGAAAAATGCTTTTGTTGGGGGCCAATATCATTGTCGTTGGTGGCAATGTATTTTCCAATTGGTGGTTACTAACTCATATGTTCACAGAGCCACCAGCTCTCTCTGTCTCTCTCCTGTTTCTCTCTCTCCCTCTTCTCTCCTTTATCTCTCTCTCTCTCTTTCTTTCTATCTAGGAAAAAAGGATGTCTGGAGGACTAATTGGACCTTCAAATTACTCCAAGGAACCTCCTCGCCACCCATGCTTGAGAATCTGTTATAACTAAAAGTCGCGGAAGCTATCGAACCTATCCTAGAAATTGATCCGATTATGAAGATTAATCGAAAAGCTAAGTCAAAATCAAATATGCGAACAGAATTTAACGAGGTTCGGCTTTAAAGCCTACGTCCTCGGGCGAACAAGAAATATTTATTGAAGGATAGATGAAGACGACTAACACAACCCGCAAGTTCGTCCCAAGATGGTACCGTATAGAATTTAACCTTCTATACTAGATCTTCGACAACCGAGAAATTTAACACCGCTCAAAAAACTATGAAAAATTTCTCTCACTCTTGCTCTCTCTCTAGCTCTCTAAAGAAGAGTTGTTGTTGCTTGTGTTGGTGTGTTGAATACAAACACTCAAACCCCTATTTATACATTATAGCCACCGACCCATAATAGGAAGTAGGAATTTGTAACCAAATTTTGGAAACACCAAAATTTAGAAACCAATTGCAAAACCGCCATTAATAATTGGTGCCAATTTGAAACAGCCAATTACACAAACCGCCTGCCTCAATTAGAAACCGTCTACCTCAATTTTTGACAACTTCCTCTTACAGAATCAATGCCAAGGTAACCCACCCACAATCTCTTCTTCCTCTGTTCCTTGTTCACAGGTTCCAAGTTTGAACATAGAAAATCCTACTACTTTTCTTATCCGACATTGTTTGGATTAATGTGATTCTTATCTAAAAATGTGTGTATCTTATGGTTACTTGTGTGCGTTTCACTTGGATTAAAAAAAAAATTGTGGTATTTTTCTTTCTTATTGTCTTAATTAACATATCATTCGTCTGAATCAAATAGATCCAAAATCAACTTAAATCAGTCGTTGATGAATTAGACTTCCCGAGGTAATGACAAGAAACAATTTGATATCTGTGTTGAGTCAATTCAAACCTCGAGTCAGATTTCATATTTGACTTACAAAAAACAATCACTACCTATACAAGTTTGATAATTCACGTGTCCACGAAAGACTCAAAATTGGGTATCACATCAATTTCCATTTCTAGACTTTTATTATGTCCTTGGGAGAATTATGTCCTCCCATGGTTTTTCATTTGGGTTAATTCCATTTTGACCCTAGTTTGTAACCAACTAGAAAATTTACCTCCCGTATTCGTCCATCATAACAATTTGCTTCCAAGACCATCGTGTCAGTCAAAATTAGCTGTGAAATTTCTTATTTACCCTTAGTTCAAATTTATTTCCTTCTCTATCCTTCCCTCTTTCTTACTTGCCGGAAGTATTGCCAGAAAAGTAGTCGGTAAACGGTTGGTGGGTATTGGCGGCAACATCAAAACAACGAATTTAATGTTACATGTCACAGACAATGACCGACTGCTAAATTTAAATGAGGAAATATGTCACCCTCTAAGTACCAATTTCTAAGTCACTCTATCATTTCCCTTTTGAATATATATGAGACCAAATTTCTGAGTTGGTCATGAGTTGGAGGCCAAATTGGATTCGATCCTTCACATTTCCATGAGAAAATGAAATGTATTCAAATTTTTTGTTACTTGTTTGTGATGGTTAATAACAGGAGCCATTCAATGCCGAGCCTCCACGGTCGGCTTTAATTTCCTCGTATGTGACTCCGGTGGATTTTTTCTATAAGAGAAATCATGGACCAGTTCCTATAATCGACGACATTGAAAGGTCAAACTCTATCTTTGTGGTGTTTGTTTGTCTTTTTTGCATTGTCCGAGTCAAACTTGTATGAATCTGAATCATTTAACTATAGTCGACTAAAATCATCCATTCAAACCAGTCAACTCTGACAAAAAAGAAATTTTGAAACTGTTATCGAGTCACTTCAATAATCCACAATTGAATTTCAGATCTGACAGAAAAAGAAACTCTACTTAAACCCTTATATATGCAACCTAGAGGTTGCGCGTATAAAAACTCAGTAAATGACATTAAGTTGTTCTTGTTACCAGATACCAAGTTATAGTTCACGGTTTGGTGGAAAATCCGAGGGCACTATCTATGTCTGATATCAGGCAAGTGATCATCTCTAACAAGATATTTAGCCATTATAACACTAGACTTTTTGAGATTTATCTAAACAACAAATGTACTTCATTTTGTACAGATCGCTTCCAAAATACAACGTCACTGCAACTCTGCAAGTAAGTTCGATCACAAACACCATTTTCACGTAGATGGCACGATCTAATAGAGTCTGCCGCTGTCCATAAACTACTGGATCTTTGAAATGTGATTTAATAGTGTGCAGGTAACAGAAGAACGGCAATGAGTCAAACTAAAACCGTGAAAGGTGTTGGATGGGATGTTTCAGCTATCGGTAACGGTGCGTTTCTACTACTTGGTTACACACTTTGACCATGATTTTTCGATAGTGTATTTTTTGTGAGTTTGGGATTTTGATCTTTTTGAACATCCTTGATAGCTGTTTGGGGAGGGGCGAAATTATCCGACGTTCTTGAACTTGTGGGCGTATCTAATTTGACAACAACCACCACTTCCGGAGGAAAACATGTCGAATTTGTCAGTGTTGATAGGTGTAAGGTGAGTCCTTTGGTTTTGCAAATTTTCGAACGACCCCTTAACTCGTTTAGGACTATACTCGTCGGTTTAGTTTTCTCTCTACTTTGGGTGTTTGTAGGAGGAAAATGGAGGTCCTTACAAGTCATCAATTCCACTAATTCAAGCATCGAATCCTCAAGCCGATGTTTTGCTCGCATATGAGATGAATGGAGAAGTAAGAAACGTACCCCTTTGTATACTTTCATCTATTAACGGTAATATTCATTATATAACACATTGTTACTTTTTGTTTCATTCTTTTACTCGTCGTGTTTTTTCGGTTGGTTTAGGATAATAATGGGTTAGAATTCCATTTCTCATAACTAGAACTATTCTAATTGAAGTTCGTGAATGGTGCCAAAGATTCTAAACAGAGACCACGGTTATCCACTACGAGTCGTTGTCCCTGGTGTTATTGGCGCTCGCTCTGTTAAATGGTTAGATTCTATCAACATAATTGCCGAAGAATGTCAGGTGGATTAAAGAAAAACCTAGTTTCTTGAATCTATTATGTCAGTTTCTGTTCTAAGTAATTAGTTTGAGTTTACGTATTGTTATGAAACAGGGGTTTTTTATGCAAAAGGACTATAAGATGTTTCCACCTTCGGTTAATTGGGAAAACATCGATTGGTCTACAAGGAGGCCACAAATGGATTTTCCCGTTCAGGTACGATAAATGTGATGTCCTCTTTCTTGGTTTACCTGGTCCAGGTAACTCTGACTAGATGGTGTCTGAATTTGTCTAGTTTGAATCTCATTCGTCTAACTGAAATGACCCAAAATCAACTCAAATCAGCCAGTTAAACGAGTCAGACAAAAACAAACATTCTGAAATTTGACTCAGTATTGAATTAGCTGAAACGTTTCTGTATTTTACAGAGTGTTATATGTTCACTTGAGGATATGAATGAGTTGAAGGAAAGGAAAGTAAGCAAACTCATCTTGCAGATTTTTCAATTACTCCATATCTACATGACCAATACATATCGTTATCGTATATTTTAGTTTGGCAGATAACGTTTATCGTATAAGTATTTTTTTTTTTTTGGCAGATAACTGTTAGCGGTTATGCAGTTTCTGGAGGTGGGCGAGGAATTGAAAGGGTAGATGTATCGACCGATGGAGGAAAGACATGGGCAGAAGCATCAAGATACCAAAAACCAGACGTTCCATATAGCGCAGATGATAGTTGCTCTGATAAATGGGCATGGGTGTTTTTCAAAACGGAAGCAGAAATCAATAAGAATACTGAGATAGTTGCTAAGGCGGTACGGAATTCTTGCTTTTCCAATGTATTGTTCTGATTTATCGACCTTTTGAACTTTAAAGAGTTTTATTTCGTTTTTTTGTAGGTTGATATATCTGGAAATGTTCAGCCTGAAAATGTGGAAGTTATATGGAACTTGAGAGGAATACTTAATACTTCTTGGCATCGGGTCCTTGTTCGATAACCCAATCCATAGTCGGAACCGCAACTTCATGGAACTTCGACGATCATCAACCAAACAGTAAAGAAAATGGAAACTTAATAATGAGTCTGTTTTTGGCTTGATAATCAGTTGGTATTGCTTTTACCTCAATTTGTATAAATGGGTCTTAAGTTCAGACTATAGTCTGCAAAATAGATATGGTGTAACAGCCCTGAGAGTGTACCCCTGATAGTTCAGGGGAATAAAGTCATTTTTCAATTTGAATTGTGAAATTTCTGTACATGTATTTGTGTTGTTTAGTAGTGTTAATCAGGTCGGGTAGGGTAAATCTGACTCAGACGGCTCGAGGAAGGCAGAGCACAGGCCAGTCTGTCTTGGTCATAGGTCCTTTCGCTCGAGCTTGGTAAGACTTGTTCTCTTGAACTTTCCAACAGCCAAAGACCCTTGGCCGAGGGGTCAAGAATTTTATTTATGAGCTCAAGGTCAAGGGTTCGAAGCGTTCTGGGTTCGGACTCCCTCAGAAAGTCTCCTGACCTATACAAAAAAGTAAGAGTAGTGCTAGAAGAGGCTCCATGTCAAAGCCTACTCCAGACCTACAAGAAATCAACAGTCCATTTTCGAGTCAACCCAAATAAAATAAAATAAAATAAAGAACTTTCTGTCTACAATATTTTCATGCTAACTCAGGTATCGAATTCATTTTTGGCGAGTAAAAAAAGTAATACGTATGATAAAACGGGGCATTATTATCTGATTCAATCTAAAGAGCTGTTATGATGACAAAAAAATGTATTCTATGTTTACATGAATTGGACTATTAGAGGAAACACTTATGACTGAGTACATCTAAAATCTGAATTTGGTGTCCCTTCAAAGGGTTTCTCTATGAATGATGATTTAATGTACAGGATACCTGAAAAAATTGATGTCGGAATCACGATCATCTTCTTCTCCGACGATCCCACCAATCTGGAATTTTCAGCCTCCGACTTCGATGTTCAGAGAGCTTGACGCTAGGAAGCTTATGCCGAACTTGTCTCCACAACATATTGACTGCATCTTCTTTCTTCGGTGGATACTGAAACTCGTAATGATGAGATATGTTCTTAATCTTCCTCCACATCTCTTCGTATCTATCTTTTTGAATTTGACGAAGCTTCCCAACCATATAACCAGGTTCCAATGCCTCTTTCACGGAAAAGAAGATCGAAAATTGAGTATAATCAAGCTCATCTTCAAATGGAAGTTCGATCTTATCACTCACAATAACAGGAATACAATGACTAACAATCGCATCAAAGAGTCGATTAGACGAAGGAGTGTCTCCTGCTGGGTTCAGACAGAATTTTGACGAACGCATTCCTTGTGACGACTGGCACAACAAGCAACATAGAAATAGATATTATACATATGTAAGAATAAGATGAGCTAATAACTATATAAGCTTGAGGTTGTACGTGCCAAATAGAGAATGATGCATATATTTTTACCGCTTTTATGCTTTCTCCATTTGCAAAGCTTTGTTCATAATGGACGTCTTCAATACCAGCTAAAATCTTTGCCAATTTCGCACGAACAACTCCTTCCTGCAGTATATGTGATCTTCTTTGAATAAATATAATATAAAAAGAAATAGATGGTTATGAAGTCTAAAGATTTTAGCAAACCGAAACTACCATACATCTTTTCTGACTGTCCTCCCCCTGAAGAAGAGAAGTGTGGGGCGAGATTCAAATGGGTTCGAAGTATTGTCATCTGTGAAGGATTCCACTACATGTACATATGGGGAAACAACATCTTTGCTCAAACGTGACATTGTTTTAGGGTAACGTCCAAAATCTGCAACAATAAGAATAGATGCATTCACCTGCTCCCTCAAAAATCTGAAAGCATTTGGGTGATGCATGGGAATTACATGATCTCTGCCTCCAGACTTCTGCCAGAAAACAGATTTCCGCAGAAACTCCAAAACATCAACCTGAACACAGACAAGAACCAAGCTTCAGAGCATACACTTGGAAAAGCGATGTAAATGGTCCATTTAATTGCACTAAAAGAGGTAAGGTTGATTCCAAAGATTTGGCACTCTGAAACAAACAAAAAAATGAAACTAACATGATGGAGAAACCCTAATAGTAGTAAATCAAAGACAAAAACGCACTATTTCGTATCCCCTTCTAATCCAATTTAGTTAACATTGTTCACAAAGATCCCATTGACAGACATAAGCATAAAAAGAAAATTGCCTCGAATGGCCCGTTGCATTCAGATTTCAAGTGTCATGAAAAGAAATCATACCAGCTATATTTGTACGTGGGACCAAAGTTTCTATAATAAGAGTGCGCAAGAATGAAATCCGATTATCAAGAATGACATTCTAAAATAGTGTTTGGTACACGGGAATGAATCAGGCATTGCATTTCGAGGAGGAATGTGATTTCTCCCAAGGAAGAACCCGAATCCAGGGTGTAGGTGGGTTCGCGAATTACTTTCTGCTCGAATCATCAATCAAATAATCTAAAGACGAAGTCAATCTCTACCAATCCTATTCTGGTCGAAGAACCAAACAATATAGTAAGGTATTACTACTAGGAATCGCGTTACGGTTTATTATTTCTGGTAGCCGCATTCTTTTCCCGTGAGCCAAACATGACGGGTAAAAAAAAAAAAGTAAACCTCAAACTGCATCAAATGAATATAGAAAGCCAAAAAAAACCTAATTTAACACATTGCCTTGTTAACTAACCATCATAACTTCCTTTTTTTCCTAGTAACCAATTTATCCATAATTCCATATCTGTTAAATTCTTACTCCAATAAAACCCATCCTAATAAAAACAACTAGGAATTTAACAGAAATCAACATTTACCCACTTCTTTTCTTGAAGAACTAATGCTATATGACAGATTCTTAAATGGAGTTGAATAACAAGTTAGAGCAGAAGGTCAGTGTGACACCCCAAGCCTTAGCATTGTCCCCGCTTTTACCACCCAAGCATAGAGGTACGGAGTTATGTTCTTGGCGAAAGCTCCACGAGCCCCCCAAAAGGTTTCAGTACTTACTAAGCATGAGCTTCTTATAGCCCAGGCTCTGGACACTCCTGCTAGCCATGTGGGACTATCACAGTTCCCCACCCGTGGTATCAGAGCCGTCCTTCGCTCGGATACCACAAATTACTCATCCAAATCACTTTAACTAACTTGAAACCTAAAACAGGACAGAATTTATAATCAGAGAATACAAATTATACCTGTAATTGGCGATCGACTTCTGTTTCAGGATCTGTCATAGTATGCCCGTGTGAATTGAAACTGGTCGAAGAAAAAAATGGAACAAAAAAGACATCAGCAATTTCAGGATTGATAACTCTGATTGCTTCTCTTCCATCAAATTCAGCACCACCTTCGTAAAGAAGATAAGCCATCATCCAATACTCAACACTATGTTGTCTTTTAAGTCCTGAATTTTTCGGCCATGGAGGTAAATTCGTAGCAGTTGGAGTAGTTTCATTAGGGAATTTACGATTAATCATAGCTAGATTAAATCTACTTGGAAGATCGTACATAAATACTCTCAGAGGTGAAGAAGACGATGATGATCCATTGTTGTTGTTGTTGTTGTTGTTGTTGTTGCAGAGAGATGAATTTGATTTTGATTGTGAGAAAGGGAAGTAATGAGATCTAAGATCAACAGTACCAACAAAGAGATAGAGAGAGATTAAGAGAAGGAAGAAGAAGAAGATTAGAGAGATGAGATATTGAGATTTTCCCATCATCGTTGTTTCATTTGTGTTTCTCTCTCTCTATCTCTAGGTTTTTTTTTTCTTTCTCTCTCTAAAAAATGACTCTTCTTCTTCTTCGTCTTCTTCTCTTGTGTACTCTATCTAATGTGTCTCTTTTTGCGTTGGAAGCAATGATGTCGCTTTTTGTGTTTAACACTCTAAATTCTATAAATCTCTCAATACCGACACTCTCTCACCACGTAATAGTCACGGTGGTTCCGATAACTTAAAAAAATTGTGGCTTCTATAAGGACTCATTGTTGGTTTATAGGGGCACTGAATTTATAGGGACATCAGACCTCTTTGACTTTTTGTAAGTAGACACTATTTTACATTAAAAATGTTGTTTTACATCAAACCTCTTTGGCTTGAAATCTCACAAAAGTATCAACTTACAATGAAGGGCCTTTCACCAAAAAAAAAAATTACAATGAAGGGAAAAAAAAAAAAAAAAAAAACATCAATTCATCTTCCAGGTCGCGGTTTTAGGGCATAATGAAAAATCTCCGACGAATAAAGACTTTGGTCAACTAGGTTGATCTAAGAGGCATATTTGTTTTGAGTAAAAAAATTGACATTTTCGATTTTTGCTCACTATCTCCATCTCCTTCTCTCTCTTTCCTGCTCATCCTCCCCCCTTTCTGTCTCCGATTGATTCTCTATATCTCTCTCTTGATGATCCTCCCTCATCTCTTAATCTCTCGGTCTCTTCCTCTCACTGTTTCTCTCTCTCTCGGGCATTCGTTGTTCCTCTCTTTCTATCTCTCTCACTGTTTCTCAACCTAGATACTTCTGCAAATCACGTGGAAGGTATTAGATTCAAGGTGGAACGCTAAGAAATATTTGTGGTAGATGTAGAAAATCGAAAACATCATCATTATCATAAAAAAAATACTCTTCTTCTTCATCAGATTCCTATGACAATCTTCATAATCTCAACCCTAATAACAAAACCCCGCAACAAAATTTACATTATCATAAACAACAAGAAGCCACCATGAACAAGAACTTTTTTCTCTCTACTATGATATCTATTATATTAAAACAGGTCAGTCGGTTATTCAGGGGATAAGTCTGACCGTCCATTTTATTTTAGAGATTTGGTTGGGAACACATCCGACTATTAAAACAGGTCAGTCGGTTATTCAGGGGATAAGTCTGACCGTCCATTTTATTTTAGAGATTTGGTTGGGAACACATCCGACGGATGATATAATTTTTTTTATGTAAATATACTACAAAAAGAAGGGTATCTATGTAAATCAACTAAAATTAGTTAGAGTAACTACTACCCATATATTTCTCTATTTTTTTCTGTTGAGTAGAAAAACGTGGGAGGATGAGAAATTAGTGGGGGAAAAATCTCTCTTCCACATTCTTGATCGGTTTTTTTATGAAAAATTTCCCAAAGTAACTACTTCCAAAAATATATAAATAGGGCTCTTGCCAGACTTATATCTTTTCACTGTAAGAAAAAAACAATCTCTCACATCTATTTATAGTTCAGGCTTCAATGAAATATTATTTTTCTTTTTTAAATGTAATTCTCTTTTATTAAATGTAAATAGCTTAGTATTTGATTGTTCCTCTTGGTTGTTTAATATATAATTATTATTTTCTCTAAATGTAAAATGGCTATTCAACTGTTACAATATTCTTAACACGACGGCGCAGCCAAAAGCGATCTACCGCGTCCGTAGGACGCGGTGGGAACCTAGTCACCTTTAATAGCAGCAACATCAACAAACCCTAGTTCTATTTGTTACCCGCTTGGTTTCGGTTTAGGTTTAGATGTAGGAATAATTTTCTCACCTTCAATTATACCATTTCAACCCTATAACTTAAATTCAATGTCTATTAATGCAAATCGTAGTAAATCATGATCTTCAAAATATTGGGTTTCGAGTTTAACTTTGTTACGGGGTCTTAGTTTTTCTTCTTTATCAAGATCAACAAATTCCAACACATGCTAAGAAGATCAAAAACTACTTTTACCTTCGGAAGAAGAATCAAACACGGCTGGTGCTATTATTTCGAAGAAGAATCAAACATGGTTACATGGGTATTAGAGAAGAATCATCAAGAGAGAGAAAAAAAAGAGATTCAACATGAGAGAAGGAGATGAAAATTATGGAGCACAAAGCGAAAAAGTAAATTTTTGGGCTCAAATTGAATATGCCCATAAGTCAAATCTAATAGCCAAAGTCTTTATCTCCCACAAATTTCTCTTTATGCCCCCAAATACCATCTTTTATCCCCCGATAAAAGGCAGGAAGAATACATCATAACAAATAAAATCATCATAATTGCAGTGAACCAATCGAGGATATTATAGTGAACTAATTAATGGTTAATACATATGAAATCAATGTTGCAGATCAATGATTGTATTAAAAAAACTCAAACTAACAAGAAGAGATCTTACAAAAAAGAAACTCGGACAAATAAGAAATATATGGAAATTGGAACATATCATATAGGTTCAGATTTATATGGTTTTTTTTTTTCAATGATCAGAATCAAGTTTAGACTAATAACGAACGAACCCTATAATTGAAAGTAAATCAAAAACAAAAAAAAATAATCAAACAAGCAGATGAGGAAGAGCGGAAAAAAGTTAAAACAAATCTTCAAATCTTTGAAGACGAAGAAGAGTAGAAATCATAGAAAATACAAAATGGATCCAAGTAATCGGACCGTTTTCTTTGTTCAATTATTAAAGAAGACAGAGATGAGTTGGATTTGCCATTTTCGTCTAAGAAATATTTAAAAAGAGAACAAGGGTTGAACTGGCTTAAATTGAAAAGAAACCTTAAAAGAATTAGGGTTTGATTTCACAAAAATACTTTAGGTGTAATAGCTCCATATAGTATTGGCTTTTGTTGCCATTAGGCAACCCAACTACTGCAACAAAAAAATGTACTTTGGACTAAACAAATATTTTTTTCACCTTAGGAGCCTCTCTCTATACACCGAGGGATGCTCCCTATATAACCATCCTTATTAATACTCCTCGATATTACTTAAATAACCACATTATTAAGATAACTAACACACATTTTGCTGTTTGTGTGTTGTAAATCTGTAATGCTGTTTTTTGGAGTGAAACCAATAAAAGGTTGACAACTGATCTTGTTAAATTCTTGTGAAATGTATCATCTTCTTATTCTTATGATCTTAGCGGGCAAGAAAACTGTGAGATTATTTATTAGTCTTTACTTTGGTTCATCAATAAAATGAACAATTGTAACAAATAAAAGTCTTTGAACGCCAACACCAAACTAACCAGCTTTGGAGTTGCTCGTGCCAATTGTACTTACAGGAAAAAGGCCCACCCCTCGGCACCTGGCTAGCCAGATTAGGATAGGTATTAGAGTATCAGGATCGAGATGACGAGATGGATCGAGATGACGAGATGGATCGAGATCCGACGATATCCGTATCAACCGTCCAAGATAAATGAAGATGTTATTTGTATTTATCCTAGATAGAGTCCTGGGTAAATAAGATACCCAAGTCACTCTATAAAAAGAAGTGACCTCTAAGTATTTTACATCGAATTGAGTTGCATTGAGTCTTCGAGTCTGTAACCAATCAATCCCACGATTGTGGAGATAATGTAATCCAGCCATCAATGGCTTTCTCCGTGGATGTAGGTCGTGTTCCTCCGACCGAACCACGTAAACTATTGTGTTCTTTATATTAACTCTTGCTTATTACTGGAACGGGAATAGACCAGATCTGGTCGTTTTTGGTTCCAAAAGTGTTATTTTTAATTTTTGAGACCTATTTTAGGTCTAAAAAATTCGAAAAAAAAAAAGTTGAAAAAATCCGAAAAATTGAAAAGAAATATAAAATCATACCTTTGTTGGAGAGGAAGTGCTTCTTCGATAAACTTTAGTAATCCAGGAAAATCATTGATAATCTCCGGTCTCCTATTTTTGATAAAAAAAATCTCTTATTTTTTTGATTTTCTCGTCTGGTAGTTGTAACATAATCACAAGAATCATCTTGGAATATTTGAACAAATCGACAAAGCGATTTGAAATAATGTAATCACAACTAAAATAAATAGTTGGAATTTTGACACAACAATATAGAAATTGTTGGGAAAAGTGGAAGCTACAACACGAACAAGTAACCTGCTCATGATACCAAACACGTAATCTCTCTCTCTCTCTCTCTGTCATCTCCCTCTCTCGGCCGTCGGCCGTAACCCTCTCCCTCGGCTATATTTCTCTCCCTCCCGATATCACTTGTGGGTTGTAATTTCTCCCTCATGTTTTTCTTACGTGAGTGTGAAATTTCACATGGTTTCGAGACGCTATCGTTCTGTCACCTTCTATTTTATTTGTGACAAAATTTTACCACAGTTTTGTGTGACATCTTTTGCTCATACTGTTGCAAAATCCTTCTGCGACAAATCACTACTATCTCTTATCTCCAACTATTTCTAGTTGTGACATAATTTTTCTGTCACTTTTCCCTTCTTTTTGTGACACTAAGTCTTCATCACCTTCTTCATGGATCCACCTTTTCCTCTCTTCCATCATCAACTACATATAGTATCGTTTCCTCCTTAGTTTGTTGATAAATTTGAAGTTGTCCTCCCTCTCACCAAATTTTTCAAGCTCGGGAAAGAAGAAAGCAAAGAAGAAAAGAATGAGATTCAAGCTTACGAAAGACAAAAATATTATATCAAGTTTATGTGCGATTACAAGTTCAAGTTGCAGACAAAGAGTTCAACACCATTGGCAATTGTTCGACATTAAACAAAAATTAAAGTTCAAGTTTTGAATCCGATCATATGCGAGCAACATTCATCTTTTCCAAGTTCAATCTTCAAGTTGGAAACTTCATAAGCTCCGTATTCCAACTTGAGGGGGAGTATTAGAGTATGAGGATCGAGATGGATCGAGATCCGACGATATCCGTATCAACCGTCCATGATATATGAATATATTATTTATATTTATCCTAAATAGAGTCCTAGGTAAATAAGATACCCAAGTCACTCTATAAATAGAAGTGACCTTTATGTACTTTACATCGAATTGAGTTGCATTGAGTCTTCGAGTCTGTAACCAATCAATCCCACGATTGAGGAGATAATATAATCCAGCCATCAATGGCTTTCTCCGTGGATGTAGGTCGTGTTCCTCCGACCGGACCACGTAAACTATTGTGTTCTTTATTTTAGTTTGTACTATTTTACCAACTAACATGAACTTTCACAGTAGGGCCAATACCAAAGGCCACACCGTGCAAGTTGGTTGGCCCTTATAACGCACTGCCCTTCGTAAAGGCATGTTGCGCACAATCCCATTTAAAGCTATATGAACCACATCCCAATTTAAGCACGTATAATGACTTACAAAGTCCGGAGATTCGTCTCTTCCACCACTTTCTCCTCTACACAATGAGATGAAAGGTTTTAGATTAAGTTCTCTGTTGGCAGAGGAATTGAGATTGAACCATTTTATGTTCGAATGTTTATTCTAGGATTCTCTCTGACTATTTACCCGACGGCGACTCGGTGATTCCTTGGCGAATCCAAAGGGATTTAGATCAGCGTGTCCAAGCAAGCACATTCCGCGTGGAGTACCAGTATACCCCACGCCTTAGCAATGCAGCGGCGCATAACTTAGTGGCTTCGGTGTCGCTCCCCAACACTTCAGCATTTGCATGACATCCTCTATTGTTAACTATTCCTACTTTCAACCCCTGTAACAAGTTGTTGTTTATATAGGGTTGATTTTATCCCAACCTTGCAAAAAACTTGATTATTAATGGTATTGACTTTTTCACTAAAAAAAAAAATAGTCTGAATCTAACTATGAGCCTATCTGCTTAGAGCATCTCCAATGCAACACTCAAACTCTAAATCTTAGAGTGCCACATAGGATCTTTTTGAGTTTTTCTCTAAAATCCATCTCCAATGCAAAACTCAACATGAATCTCTAAAGTGATGTGTCAAGATTCATTTTAGAGATCCTTAAGAGGACACTCTAAGTTTAGGGTATCCTCTTGAGTTTCTCTAAGTGTCACATAAGCAAATCAATTAGTTTTAAACTAAAATATAGGTTTTTAGAGTTTCTCTTGAGTGTTGCATTGGAGATGGTTTTGAAATAGAATGTCTCAAAAAGGCCAAATGGGAAAGAGACCATTTAGAGATCCATTTTTCACACTTGACACATAGGATTTTTAGAGTTTTTCTTGAGTCTTGCATTGGAGATGCTCTTACTTGCACATACCCACAGATGCTGAAAGCCTTACAAAGAGTGGAGCCCTTGGGTAAATTAGGTAGTTTATACAACACACTAACTTTGGGCTAAGATGGGGTCACCTAATCTCCGCCATGTCTTCGTGCCCCAATGGTTTGTTTGAGGTGGGTAGATAAGGCATGTGCCCACCAGACGACTAAAACAGTTAGGTCAAGCTGACTTTGGTTGATTGTTTAATATTTCTTACTATATATTTATGAACGACCATTTTGCCCGATGACCCTTATTAAAGGGGTGTGTGACGGTGTACATGCTTTAATCCCCCATAGATGCATCTTGACATAATTTCTTATCCATCAGTTACATTACATTGAATGAAGGAACAATGAGTAAAAACGAGTAAGACGACTTCATTTTTTCATATAATAAAATAACATAAAGAGCAGAACCAGTTAAAAAGACTAAGACAATCATATTGAACCTGACCGACCACATTCATATATAGAGGTTGAATCTATATGATCCACTGCAGGATATATACCTTTGACAACAAGTCCCATTGATTGTACGGTGGTAGCATCTAAATGTGGACATGTCGTAGGAGAAGGTCAGTCAAATCGTGCACAAGCACATAAATTATTTGAATAAAAATTGTGGATCCCTCTTTAGTGAAAGTAATTCATTCATGTAAAGAACTCGTTTCCCTACTAAGGGTAGGTTGATAAGTGATAACCCAGAACAGAAGGCACTTTGCCTGCTTGGATCAAACAAAAAATATTTTCATTTTGTTTTTTTGGAAATTGACTACGGTATACAATAGTCATTACATTAGCATTGATACATCAAAGATGTGATAAACACGAAACTGCCGAATTCAAACTCTCATAAAGAACGGGACTATAGCCCAACTAAACTATGACCTAAAACCCAACAACCTTATTTATACCTTAAGTCAATTGGGTTTTAAGTCAAGTGGGTTTCAAGTCAAGTGGGCTTCCATCAAGCGGGCTTCAAGTATCTATAGTAGTGGGTTTCAGGAGATCAACCCAAAACCCTAGGAAAAATTTAGGGTTTCGTATTCTTTAAAAAGAAGCAATTCGCCTTCACTTGAAGAAAGAAGGGTAAAGAAACCCTCTCCTACACTAACCGGAGCAAAAGCAGCAGCCGGAGCCATGGTAAAGTACTCCAAAGAACCAGACAATCCGACCAAGTGTAAGCATACCAAACCCTAGTTCATGTTATCCATCTTTTCATTGGGTCTACTTGGATATTAACGTCAAAATCTCGATCTAGGGTTTACATAGATCTTAGGGTTTCTTTTGGAACAAATGTTCATTGTTCTGATCTGTGTTCCTCATTTTGTGTTTTCAGCCTGCAAAGCCAGGGGTGCGGATCTTCGAGTTCATTTCAAGGTAAGCAGATTTTTCGTCGGTTTATATCTTGTTATTGTTCATTTGTTCTTAATCTTGGTGGTAACCTATTTATAAGCATGTGTTTTCTGTTTAATACCTATTTTGAAAAATAATTTATAGTTCAGTATGTAGTTTAATAGGAAACCCTAGTTCCATTCTTGACTTGAAAAGAGTTGCATTCATTTGTTTCAGTTCAATCACTTGTGTGTGCCCATTGTATTAATCTGATGATAAAATTTGAAAGCTTAACCTGATGATAAAAGCAGGGCTCCGTTGCCTTTTTGTGAACGGGTCTCTCGTAAACGTCAGGGAAATCATTTCATGGTTATTGGGTGAACCTCTATAGATGTATTCGATTAATAGAAGGTTCAGTAAACGATGATACATTATTATGTAACTAAGGATTTTTCTTGTTATTTCTTGTTATGTAACTTTCGATTCTGATAAATTTTGATATGGTTTAGTAAAAAAGAATAACCTGGGGAAAAAAGCAGTGATCTGTTGCCTTTGTGAACTTGTCTCTCGTAAACGTCAGGGAAATTACTTCATTGTTATTGGGTGAACCTCTCTATATATTATAATTAGCTGAAGGTTCAGTAAACGATGATACATTAGTTTAATAAACTGTGATATTGTAATTCTTGTTGTTGGTCTATAGAACGGAACCAAGTGTCCGTATGTCTAAACCTGTAGAAAAAAGCAGGGACTCTTTGCCTTTGTGAACGGGTTTCTCGTAAACTGCAGGAAAATCATCTCATTGTTATTGGGTGAACCTCTCTATATATTACAATTGGCAGAAGGTTCAGTAAATGATGATACATGTTATCAAACAAAACTCGCTTAGTGGAATTTTTGTGGTTTTCATTGACATATTATAGTATTGTTTTTCTCAGCTTCGTGCGATACAATGTTAATAGTCTTGTTAGCATACCAAAAGATTTGGAGAACAATATTGAAGTATATTAATGACTTTTTTTGCATTTAATACTTGCCTGTATATACATGGAATTTTTGGGTAAATGGATTTAAACCTGCAGAAAAAAGCAGTGATGCATTGCCTTTGTGAATGGGTCTCTCGTAAACTTCAGGGAAATCATTTCATGGTTATTGGGTGAACCTCTATAGATTTTTTCGATTAATAGATAGTTCAGTAGACGATGATACATTACATGAACTAAGCATTTTCCTTATGATTTGAGTTGTCTCGATGATTTTCTTTTGATGAAGATTCACAATTTATTACTACTATGAACTGTCGGGTAGTAAAGATTTTGAAAATCTGAAATGAAGTTAACTTGCTAACTTTCTTGGTTATAAAGAACTGTAATTTTTATCATGTAGAATATATTAACTCTCGATTCAGATATGTTGTAATAAGGTTTAATAAAAAATAACCTGAGGAAAAAAGCAGGGATCTGTTGCCTTTGTGAACTTGTCTCTCGTAAACGTCAGGAAAATCATTTCATTGTTATTGGGTGAACCTCTCTACATATTACAATTAGCTGAAGGTTCAGTAAACGATGATACATTTTAGTCATCATATGGTCTCTTGGTTTTAGATTATGTTATATAATTTCTCAATGAATAATTGTTTCTGCGTGAAAGAGTTTAAAGCTCATTTTGTCTTACGTTTGCAGAACACAAGGGAGACAGCTTTCTCAATCAGGAAATTGCCCCTAGTGAAGGCTAAAAGATATTTGGAAGATGTTTTAGCCCACAAACAAGCTATTCCCTTCAGACGTTTCTGTGGTGGTGTTGGTCGAACAGCACAAGCTAAGAACCGTCACTCTAATGGACAAGGACGTTGGCCCGCTAAGTCTGCCAAATTCATTCTTGATTTGCTCAAGAATGCTGAAAGCAATGCTGATGTATGTTTTTGTTTCGTTACTTTTTTTGTTTCTTAAATCAGTTTTTCCCTTTCTAACCTCCATATGTGATACTCAATAGGTTAAGGGGTTAGATGTGGATTCACTGTACATTTCTCACATCCAAGTGAACCAAGCCCAAAAACAAAGGCGTAGAACTTACCGAGCCCATGGAAGAATCAACCGTAAGCTTACAAGCCTTTTACTAGTTCTTATTTAGTCTGGTTTTCTTTGAATTGTCCTTATGGTGTTGAATTCTTATTTGACAGCATACATGTCATCTCCATGTCACATTGAGTTGACCTTGTCTGAGAAGGAAGAACCCGTGAAGAAAGAGGTATATACACCTGTTCTATCTACTTAAACCAGAAACTTCACACTGCTTTCTAAAGTCAAGAATTATGTATTTCTCGTCTTAAACTTCTTTATGTTTTATCAGGTTGATACTCAATTGGCGGCGAGGAAAACTAAGAAATCTCAGGTTTTACGCAGTGGTGCTTCTTCTTAGAAAGTGTAACAAGAGATGGAAAAACTGAGTAACCAAGTTTTGAAGTTGGTAGTTGTCCATTTTCAACCTTTTGATGTATTGAAAGACAGTAAATTGCGTTTGCTAAGTTTAGAACTGGTGTTGTTTAGAACTACAGAGCTTTATTTTTATCAACATTTATTTGGTTACAGATTTTGGATCTCTTGTTGTGCCAGTATTTTCTTTTATTATTTTTGTCACAATAATACTGTGAATCTCGTCATTCCATTTCGTAAAGCAATGGTTTTACTAATGCTGTTATTCTATTAGGGGGGGGTAGTGGTTGGGGACATTGGGGGACATGAAAATGTCCCCCAATGTCCGTGTTATTGGTTGGGGACATTTGAAATGTCCCCAAATGTCCGTGTTATTGGTTGGGGACATTTCAAATGTCTCCAAATGTCCCCAAATGTCCGTGTTATTGGTTGGAGACATTTCAAATGTCTCCAAATGTCTGTGTTATTCGTTCGGGACACGAAATTAGGGACATTTCAAGACAAATTGTTTTTGGGGACATTTGGAGACATTTTAGTGTAAATTTGGAGAGCTTTTGGAGAGAAAATGTCTCTCAAAATATGGAAGACACTTGGGGACATTTGAGTAAGGAAGATAATAAAAATAATTATTATTACCAAATCATATTATAATAATATTATCTTATTATTATATTACTACATTATTGTATTATTATTATTATTACTATTATTATTATTATTATTATTATTATATATTTGAGTAAGGAAGGTAATAAAAATAATTATTATTATCAAATCATATTATTATAATATTATCTTATTATTATATTACTATATTATTGTATTATTATATTATATTATATTATATTATATTATATTATATTACATTATATTATATTATAATATATTACATTATATTATATTATATTATATTATATTACATTATATTATATTATATTATATTATATTATATTATATTATATTATATTATATTATATTATTATATTATATTATATTATATTATATTATATTATATTATATTATATTATATTATATTATATTATATTATATTATATTATATTATTATATTAATATTTAACTATATTAAATAATAAATATTTACCAATTGTCCATCAATGTCCACTGATATCTACAGATGTCTACGAAAGTCGAAAAATATATATTTGGAAATATTAATTAATTTTTTTTATTTCATATGGTAAGACAGTAATAATATTAAAAATAATAAATATCAACTAAATATCTATCAATGTCCACAGATATTCACGGATGTCTACGAAAGTCAAAAAATTTATTTTCAAAGTAGTAGGGCAAATTTATTTCGTATGGTTAGGCAATAATGATTACATTAAAATAATAAATGTCTACCAACTGCCATCAATGTCCTCAGATATCCACAGATGTCCACAAAAGTCGAAAAATATATTATTGAAACATGAGTACAAATATATTATTTCATATGGTTTGACAATAATGATAATATTAAAATAATAAATGTCTATCAATTATCCTCCAATGATGAGATAATAATAATAATAATAATAATAATAATAATAATAAATATTAATAATAATAATAATAATAATAATAATAATAAATAATAATAATAATAATAATAATAATAATAAATAATAATAATAATATCCACTACACATTTTGTCCATGGATTCAATATGTTGAAATGTCCCCAGGACATTTTGTCCATGAACCAAATGTCTTGAAATGTCTCTGAGACATTTTGTCTATGAATCAAATGTCCTGAAATGTCCATAAAGACATTTTGTCTACGGACAAATGTCCCGAAATGTCTTGAAATGTCTCTGGAACATTTTGTCTCTGAGTGTCCTCCAATGTCCTGAACCACTACCCCCCCCTTAGGCTCCCAGGCTCAGAGATAGTTTTTTTTAACATAAAGACTGTAGTTGATATCATATATATTTTTTGATAGTGATAATTAGTTCAAAGCCAATTTATATACGACTATAGGATGGCCTCAACCCAGGACCAGTTATAAAGTTAGGTTACTTGTGTTTTGGGAAAAATGTTCTCTGTTCCAAACCAAGTTGAGTGGTAAAACTTAATTTATTAAGTTGAAGGTCATTTCGAAATAGAATTTTCTTCCATCTTCCACCATCTCCTTCTCTCGTTCTCCCATGGCCACCGCTTTGGAGAAAGCAGAAATGTTTCTGGGGAAGACAGTGGAAAACAAAAAAATAAAAATAAAACCAAACGCACTTTAACATTGCCGGCAAAAAGCCGCCGGTCGGGTATTGCCGGCGACGTCCGGCGACATCATCATCTTCTCTCTCTCCCCTTTCTCTCTATCTCTCCTCTCTCTCTCCCTCTCCTTTTTCTCTCCCTCTCTTCACTCTCTTCTGTTTCTTTTTCTTCTCTTTTTCTCTCTTTCTTCTCTCAATCTCTGGCGAAGGGGAGGAACAAAAATGTCGCTGGAGATGGTGGAAGTTGCCGGAGAAGATTGAAGCCGCCGGAGATGGTGGTGGTAGGTGAAAGGAAGAAGAAGTTGAAAAAGATTTGGTTGTATAGGGAAATGAAATTTGTTTTTATTTCCACCCAAAACTTCAAACCCCGGAAAATTTCTTTATTTCCCCGTAACACCGGCCTTCTCCCATCTTATCTGATAAAAATTTTCCTTTGTCAAAAGGGCTATTCTCAAGTACTTATGCGTATCTTACACGAGTCTGTAATTGGGTAATCTAGAAATAAAAAACACAATAATGTTTCAGCAAACTCATTTAAGGCAAAAATAAAAAAAGTAACCTACAAAATCCCTTCTGTGCCCGGTTCATTTCAAATGAACATAAAAGTTAGTGCACTCCAGTGTAACAGAGATGGGGGTGGTAGGGAAAGAAGGTCTATCTTGTAACCTCAATAAATTTTTGGGGCTGAAGCTAATTATCTTTTCATTTGGTTTATTTTGTAAACTATTTTTCTCTTCTGGCCTTTTGCCTAATTTTCCTCATCTTCTGTTAAAAGTAAAAGTCGCTATATCTTCCAAAACCCAGTACCGTATTCGTACCTTCAAGTTTTCCGTCTTTCACTCCCGATCTCGTTCAGACATTTTCTCCGGATTTCGACCGCTTTCCCGGTAAGTCAACTTTTCTCCGATCTTCTCACATCAGCACGGTAATTAGGTTTAGGGTTTCTGATTCAAACCCTCACTGTCAGTTATAAGTTTCGTTTCTTAATGCATTAACACAGATCTAAATTGACCTCATCTATCTAGGGTATTTGATGTTTTCTTCTATTTTAACACAGATCTTAAATTATCTCATCAAATTCCTTGTCAGTTCTTTCTTTTCTGTGATTTTAAAGCAAATCTTAACCTAAATATTATTAGAATTCGATTGATTTGTATTTTGTTTAGATGGATTGGCAAGGACAGAAGCTGTCAGAGCAATTGATGCAGATCTTGCTCGTTACCTTCGCGATTTTCTCTTTCGCTACTGGTTATTTCATCGGATCATTCCGGTTGATGCTATTGATTTACGCTGGTGGTGTTGTTCTTACTACATTGATCACTGTTCCTAACTGGCCTTTCTACAATCGTAATCCTCTCAAGTGGTTGGATCCAATTGAAGCTGATCGTAACCCTAAACCTCAGTCTGTTTCTTTATCTAAGAAGAAGACTTCTTCTTCCAAGACTCACCAAAAGTAGGTCTTTCTCCGTAAAGCGAAGTATGGAACATTTTTAGGGTTTTGTTTTTCATCTTTTTAGAATGTTATTACAAAGAATGCTTGGTTGATGCCCCCTTACTTTCATAAATTTAATCATCTTTTAGAATTGATGGTATAATCTGAATGAATGAGATTAAGAAAACAGGAAAATTTTATTATCACTTTGATTCATATTGCTAATATTGATCTATTTTTTCTCAGTCATTTTAGGCGTAGTTCTCATTGCCGATAGAAAAGAAAACGACTTTTCTCAAGAGTGGAGGCTCTAAAACTAGAACATTACTTCGTTTGTGATAGTTATTTCTTTAGTTAGTTGTTGGAGCATACGTAGGACTGTTTCTAGGTACGTCAAAACCATGGTCAAGGTTCTATCTATGTAGAAATGTCCATTTGGATAAATTTTGTTATCACAAGGCTTTTGTGCATGTTGAGCTAAACTTTCTGCTCATTCATGCTTGATCTTGTGCGGAAATGCATTCATTAGTTTGAAACAGTTTGTCGATTTGATTTTCTCAATCCCCATGGGGAAAAAAGAAGTAAAAAGAGATGGTGGGCTAACGGTGAAACAGTCAGTTTATTTTATGAAGTTAGATAGAGTTTAGAATCCATTTCCACAAAGGTTTTGGGGCGTGAAATAATCTTACTTCGGAAAGCATTATATAGAGGCAACGTAGTAGCATTCTCACATCACCTAGACATTAGAATTTGCAAATTAAAAAAGTATCGTGGGCGATCCTTTCCTTGTAAATCAGTTTTCAAGGAGAATCTAAGTCCCAATGGGCTTTAACACGGTGTTAGAGCTAGTGTCCCAGGGTAGGATGAGTTGAGACTTGTCAATCTTATCTCTGTGTGGAGCAGTGGCAACTGCCAAGTGACTCCAAAAATGATGTTGAGGGGAGGTATTAGCCTTGTCCCACATCGCTTGGGCATTAGCATTAGTAGACAAGTCTTGGGCAGTCCTTTCCTTGCTAGCTACTTTTTGAGGAGAGTTGGTCCCAATGGGCTCTAACACGGAACTTTGATGTTCTTGTGATAATTGGAAATATGTGAAATCTTATTTGTTCCATAATTTGATCTTTAGTTTAATCAAATAATGTGTGAAGTGCTACAAACATGTAGTCCTTCGAGGGAAGAAGAATGAAACAAGAAGGCGGTTAAAGCTTGAATATGCGAGTCTAAAATAGTTAATTGTTAGAGCTTCAGTGGACACCACCACCAAATACAACAACTGCAAAAGTTCATGGATCAGGTTTACAATCCTTCACCCAACAATTTTCAATGGCATTATACGGTCTTATATCTTAACATACTACATTGAAAGATTCGGAATGAATCAAATTTGGTGGAAGCTTCCGTTACAGAGTGGTTGATTGATGAACTCTCACCGTTGCTTGCATTTGTTTGGAGCTCTCCATGGAGAAGTTTCAAAAGATCCTCTCAATCTTTTTTCTTCAGTTGGAAGAGCTGTAAAATTCTTCCAGTCTTCAAGAACAAGTCTGAGATCATGTATCTTTTTCTCAATACCGACGCAACAGTTCGCATGCATCGTGATCACTTTGTTCATATCCGTACTCGGTTCGCAGAACCCGCCAAAGTAAGCTGTATCCAGGTACTTTACTTTGAACGCGATCGATAAAGCAGTCTGATCAGTTTTTATGTGCTCAAAAACAGTTTGATCACGTGATTTTGGATATAATACTCTTGACATGTACCAGTATTTGTAGATCTCTACTATTCTGGCGGTCGATCTTACATGCATAAAATGTCCGTTTCCTCTGTTTCTGTTGTCGTTCGAATCACCAGAATAGGAATCACAGGCAGTAGTAAATTCATCATTTACTCCGAAGTGTGGAAAAGGGTTTCTCAACCACATAATATCTGCATCCTGCAATGTGAATTCATTCAGGTTTTTCTTTTCGATCTCAGAAGCAATTTTGGCTCAGAAGAAGGAAAGAAATTCTTACTGTGAAGATAAAGCTGTATCCAAGTTCAAGAACTGTTAGCGATAACTCAATTCTTCTCCACATAAGTTTCAGGGAATCGGGAGTCGTGGATCGTTTTTCAGTGGTGAAATCAACACCAGGAGTTGTAAGAGCGAGGCAGTGAGGATGTATCAAGATACATCGATTATAAGCCTTTTGATCTGTGGCTAGTATAACCAAATGATTCAAAAGTCTTTTGGTTCCTTGCCCGACTTCGAAGCTTTCAAGGAAGAGGTCAATTACAGAACCAGGATTTGCCCATGCACCATTCAGGGTTGTAAGTATGACTGTCCTATCCGCCATTGTTGCTTTCTTTAACACCTGCACCAATTCTCTGTGCTCTGGTTTCTGTTCAGAAAAAATGAACATAGTTTTTCAGATCAAGGCATTTCGATATCATCTTGATCTACTTTTTGTGGAAACGGAAAGATTCAATCCCCTACGGCATACATGTTACTACTCTATCAAAGTGAATTGTGATTAGACGACTTACAGTAGTAGAAGGGGTTGTTGTCTTCTTGATCCAAAAGGGTGATCTGGCCAGGCTTCTGCTTTCACCTTCGAATGGGTTTGAAGAGAGATAGTAAAGCAAAGAAGTAATAACAACCAGAGAAACCACTAGTAAGGAAGGTTTGTAATTGATCATCTTCATAAATCTCTTTCTCTCTGTGTTTTCTGCAGTCTTTGAGAGAGAGAAAGAAGGAAGAAATTGGAGGTATTGTCTTGTTAACATGATAAAGATATATTCCGAATGCATATATAATATTCTGAATGCATATGTAACTCAGGCAAGAAATCAAAAGGGAAAGGTTTTGAATGAGAACAATCCTTACTAGAATCCTTAGAGGTGATAAAAATGGAAAATTCTTGTGACGGATTTTGTGGAGATTTTTCTATGGGGGTACTAGTACTACCTTAATACTATATATAACCCTTCTTTATGGCAATTATGGGTATATCAGTATATGTATGAAATGGATTTGAGATTCACAATACTATACATATGAAACTATTTAGACCATGATTCATACTTAGAGCATCTCCAATGCAAAACTCAAAAAAAAAACTCAAATAGCCCTATGTGTCAAGGCTCAATTGAGTTTCTCTTTCCTAGATGTCAATGTTGAAATCCTCAATTCAAAAGAAATCTCCAATGCAACGCTCTAAAAACCTAAAAATAACTTAGGTGTCATTTCCTAGATAGTTAGATTTGCTTTTAATGTTGAGTGACCAATTGAGATCCTCAAAAGAAATCTCAAATATTGAGTTTCTTCTTGAGATATCTCAATATTAAATGATGCCACATCATTTTGAGATCCAAATTGAGTGTTGCATTGGAGAAAGTTTTTACAAAAAACTCAAAAAATCTTAGGTTGCACTCTAAGTTTTTCCATTTGAGTGTTGCATCTCCAATGCAACACTCAATCTTAGAAACTTCGAGTGCCACTTAGGGTTTTTAGAGTTTTTTCTTAAAAATCCTCTCCAATGCAACACTCTATTTGGATCTCTAAGATGACGTGTCGAGGGTGGAATAGAGATATCTCAAGAAGACACTCTATTTCTAGAGTGCCCTCTTGAGATATCTAATTGTCCAACTCATCAATATTTGATTTTCAACAAATAGAAATCGAGACTTCTATATTTTCTAAAATAACTAATTATTTATTTACAAAAATAATTATGCCACATAAGTAAATAGGATAAGTTTAGAGTTTTGCATTGGAGACAAAAAAAAAATTGAGGATCTCTATTAACGCCACCTAGGAGTGAGAATCTCAAATGGAACTTACGGTTCAAAAAATAAAAATTGCGAAAAAAAAGAATCCACATAGGATGAATAGAGATTTTTTTTGAGTTTTGCATTAGAGATGCTCTTAGAATAACGGAAAATAGAAGAGAAATGTGACGAAGTTTGTGAAGTAGTTTATTGGTCGCTAACTTGAAGAGTATTACATGCTGCAGCGAGTATTTTAAGAATTGGTTGAGGGATGAGATTAGTCATGAAAAATATTCTACTTCAGATGTAAATTGTGGATCTTCCAATAAATGGTCTTTCTAGCACAGGAGAAGTCATATATGTTCTACTTCCCTCACTACTTATATTAATTGTTATTTTTTTTATTTAAAAAATAAAAAATTATATAGATTCAAAAAATGGGGAACACTTGCCTATGATCGTTAAAGAAAAATATGATCTTTAAATCAAAACAAATAATTTCATCAAAAAAAAAAAATCAAAACAAATAACTTTGTACATTGTTCAAGTTCCAATGTGCAATCTAGTATTGATACTACTAAGTTCAACAAAAAAAAAGTATTGATACCACCGTTAACTTGGGATCATCCACCTCATAAATAATAATTCTGAAGGCCTCAAATTATGGAAAAAGAAAATCAATCTTAGAAGGAATTTACTAAATTAGCATGGACTCACTAGATCAGTCGTACCCTTGAACTATTTCTAATTTTCTAATGTAGAAAGAAATTGGGAATTACTCCGACTATTATAATTACAAATTTATAATGGCCACTATTTTGGGGAAAGCATTAAAGTTTCCGGGGAAGACGGTGAAAAATAAAAAAAAGTTAAACCAAACACCCCTTTAATGTCGTCGGAAAAAAGTCGCCGACCGGATATTGCCGGCGACTTCATCATCTTCTCCCTCTCTCTTCTCTTTCTCTTTCTTTTCTCTCTTCTCCCTCTCTTTCTTCTTAATGTCTCTGACGAGGGGAGGAGCCCCTTCGCCGGAGCTCGTCTGGTTGAAGATAGTTCAAGGGTAACCCCCTTCGCCGAAGTTTAGAGAGAGATATGTGAGAGAAAAAAAAATTTCTTTTTTTTTTTGGAGAGAGAGAGAGAGAGAGAATAAAAAAAAAAATTGAAGGTCGCTGGACGGAAATTTGGCCGGCCAGCGACTTATGCCGGAGAAGATGATGATGTGGCGTGATGGATGATATGGCGTGACTTGACATAGAGAAAAAAAGAGATGGAGGAGAGAGAGTAACGGAAGTTAAAGATAACTGAAAAAGGGGGTCAGGCGGGAAGCTGGTCACAAAGTTGGAGGCTATTAGGGAAATAACCCAAAAAAGATCTAAATGAATCACGCAAAATTTTAAAGTTCTTAAATAAAGGTCTGGATCAATAACACAAAACTTCAAAATTCTTAAAAAGAAAGGTCGAAGCCAATAATGTTAAACTTTAAAGGTCTTAACAACTTTGAAGATCTGATAAAAGTTTTGTAAGAATAACCCGACTTTTTTTTTTTTGGGTTTTGCATTGGAGATGCTCTTGAGCATGTCTATTTTTGTAGTTTCTTTTCTTTGCTTTTTGAGTCAATTTATCTCTCATGTGGTTTTGTAGCATTTTGTGTCATTTTTCAATAAAGATAGATAGACATAGAAAACCTCAATTTTCTGACAAGACTCACGACCCTGTCACCTTCTCTATCTCTTCTCTCCCATATTCTCTCTCTCTACCCATCTCTTTCTCTCTCTATAAAATAACATCTTCATTCTTCCATTCTTCTATCTCTATATCCATTCCCAACTAACCTAATCTCTTATCTAATCATCCAATTCACCGCCATTGACGTACTCAGAAGAACTTCTCCTTTCCATTCTTGAGGTATTAACGACTCTCTTGTAAACTTGTTTGTTATCTCTCCCTGTTTCTTAATTCTAGGGTTTTATATCATTCAATTGTCTAATTATCATTCAGTTGCTATTCTGATTCAAGTATACAAATTTATTGCATTGAAATTATTTGATTAGACTTATCTTGCAGATATCTCAATCAATCTGTTCATTTTCATTTAATTCTGGTTTTTCTTTTTATTCTATAATATCTAGATGCAGTTTCAGATCTGAAAATGTTCGTTTTCTTTGATTCACTTGATTACTATTAGATTAT
>BEHA01000191.1:1002172-1020019 GCA_002897215.1 Eschscholzia californica subsp. californica
GCAGTCCTGCTTGATTGCACTGTTTTGTTTCCGTAACAGGAATAATGGGTCCTAGAAAGATTCTCCATAAGTCAAGTATTATAGTTACAAGCATTGCCGCTCCTAATGCATCGATAGCCGCTCTTGGTATATCCCATGAATCGCCCGGTTTTTCATCAATCCTAATTTTCAGTGTTAAAGCCATTCGAGAAAAATTAGAATTAGATCGTAAAGATTTTTCGTTTTTCTTATCAGAAACCAAAATTTATAGCATAAGAGCATGAAATAAAACTATACCTTAGAAACATCGGAAAGCTCACGATGAAGTAAATTGCATAAAATAAGCATCCCACTTTGTACATTATTGCCCGATCCACGAAATCATAGTAAGGAAACTGCACATTTTCACATAACTCATTACTATCATCGGTGAACACTATGAGCCACCCAGACAAGATTTCAGAGTACAACTACAAGAACTGAAGTCAACAGTTGGTAGCCCAAGTGGTTCCAAGGTGTTGACATAAACTCCCGAAAGCCCTGGAGGTCCCAGGTTCGAATAACCAGAGAAGGTGGATCTTTGGTTCTTGGGATTATTAGGGTATAAATAATGTAGTTGGGCTATAGGCCCAGTCTTATAAGAGTTTGAATGGGCGGTTATCACATCTTTGATGTATCAATGCCAAATGTAATGACTATCGTTAATCGTAGTCAATTTCCAAAAAAAAAAAAATACAAGAACTGAAATGGTATATGTTCATGTATGTACATGCAGACTTCTCACATGATATTACAGTCTTATGGGTCGGGCGAAACACAACCTGTTTCATGCCCCGCTAACCAAACCTTTTATGCAAGAAGGCTGTATGCACAAGTTCCTCTAAAAGCTTTTTCAGAATAGGTAGCAATATATGATTATTTGACCAAAACTAGAACGAAAAATGGAGATAGTGATAAGACGAATAAGAATGCAAAGAAGGATAATTGTGTTTCCACGTACATTAGCGATGGCTACAGTCTCCAGGTACGCTATGAAGTAAGAAAGAGCTAGAATCCAAGCAGCCTTGATAACCCATCGAATTGACTTTGGTAAGCCGGCAGTAGAATGATGTAATCTACGAAGGGTCATGTTTGAAGCCACGTGGTAAAATAAGAAGCAAACATGAGTAAGGAAGAACGTTGTATGTGGTATCTGCGCAGAATCAACAGTATAAGTAAAACGGAAGGCGAAAAACGCGTATATTAGCTAAAACTTCTGGAGAAATCACAGAATAAGTATAAACAACATCAAAGTCCTAAATACATCCAAAATTATTATTTCTTGTAGCTTACGTTGTTCATCTTCCATGACGGAAATGTATATGAAGCTCCCAACACTGTGAAGAAGTAGTGTGTCCAGAAGTAGTTCCCGACATAACTGAAAATTACATTCCAGATACTGGCCTGAAACAAGAGAAACCTTATAATTGATTTCCATCAAGAAGTTGGGCTTCTTAAAGGAAAATAATATGAAATTTAATCTCCCCAAAGAGCAGAGGAAAAAGTAATGCCAAATAAGGTAATCTTTTTACTACTAGAAAAAAGAAAAGGTAATTCAGATGGGTAAATAGACAGGCAACGATTTACTAGTCGGAGGGCAAAGTGATCATTAATGAAAATCCCACTCACAGATATGGCTTCCAAACTTGGGTGTTTCAAATGTTTAAAGTACGTAAGAAGCACGTACCTTCACCCAATAGCGATCCTTCAAAGGCAAGCCACTATCGACCTGCATTACCGAAACATGAAACTTTAAGGTATAGATAAACAAAGTGAGTAGGGTATTAAAGCTTTCCCTGTGGTAGGAATCTGAATAGTGAGACTTTTCCATTGCTAGGGTATCCCCATCAAGGATGGAAGCTACATTTGTCGAAATGGATATCTCAGCCAATCAATTCCATGAGAAAACATTCTAGAATATCAATCATAAACGTAACAATAATCGAGAACATAATAATAAAATTCAAACCCAAAATCGGCTTTAGCATCGACTGACTAAGACCTATATAGAAAGAAGTCCTGGCATGGGCTGCAAAAGAAAGTACTTTCTCCTTGAAGAGGTAATAACAAATTGCCTTTATACAAATTAGAGAACTCGATGATTTACCTTCCCGGGGAAGAGAAGTGGTATCAGAAAAGAAGGAACTGCTGATATGAGTCCCAAAAGCAGGTACTCCAATTCAGTGAATCTCTGTCAATCATGGTAGAGTTGCGTTACTATTTGATTCTGTCAGAAAGTATAATATGAGAGCGGAAGTTCACTATCCGAAAGTAAGAAACTCTTAACACCCATATAGGTGCTTGTTTTTGTGTCTATTAACATTTCTCGTAAGCAACAACAATGATGTATGAAAATGAACACAAAAATCAAAAGGAAACCCAATAGACGGCAAGATGAAAGAGTATTGAGACAAACGAACTAAGTCATCCTTAGTCGTAGACACTTCGTGATCGGACAATTGACTTCATAATACCTACAATATTCCTTGTTCTAAATCAAAAATTCAAAGATCATGAAAACCCAATAATATTTCATCTCAATTCAACTAGTACATTTTCATAAAAGAACAACATAAACATAAAAAAAAATATCAAATTTAAAATCACATTCTTCAGATCCATGAACTACCCTCATTTTAAATACCCATCTTAAGGTCAGCCAACATCAGATTAAATTCAAAAAAATCTCAAAATGCACATTACCCTCAATTAGATGACTAGTTAAACAATGTTAATTATGACTAAAAACTACTAATTCATAAGTTTCCAAATATTTGAAATTGGATCCATAAAATAAACTAAGAGAGGTGGGTTTAGAGAGCAAACCTCATATAATTTGAATGGAACAACAATTCCAAGACAAAGGGTGAGCCAAAAAGGAGTATAAAGAAGGAAAAACATTTCTCCCCATCTCTTACTAGGATTTGAAGCTAACCATAGATTAGTTGAACGATTAGATTGAGTATGACGACCACGACGACGAGAATCCAATCCTGCTTAAAAAAGAAAATGACCCAAACAAGAAAATCAAACTTCTAATCGGTTAAACCCTATGAATTCGTATGAATAATTGACAAAAACAAGAAATTGAGTGAGGTTTGAGATTTGGGTTATTACCTCCCATTGGATTTCTCGAAGTTCTAGCTGAGTAGAGAAGAGGACTGAAGAGTGGATCTTGGAAAACTCAAGTAGTAAACCCGTAAGAAATGTCCATCTTTAGTGGAGTAGCAGAACGTTTTAAGTGCACTCACCATTTCTATTATATACACTCACATCTAAAGCATTTTTGGTTCAAGTTAATGAAGGAGATACGAGTGTGTCGGGTAGAAATCGTGAAGTGTATGTAAAATTTCCCTTAAATGAATTGAATTTGTCCTCATCTGATAACTGGGCCACTTTAGAAGCCCATTAAAAATACATGGTCAGGCCTTCTAAAGGCACCTCCAATATCCGGGTACAAACCATATATATATATTTTTTTTTTTGACGAAATACCATATACTTAATAATTGGTGGAGGAAAATATTACAATTTTTTTTACTGAAATATAACAGTACATTTTTGGACTTATTTTACGTTTGAAATGATCTTGATTTTTTTTTCACACTGTTAAGATTTGGATTCTTTGAATTTCTTAAATAAACTATCTTAGATCTTGTTAGTGGAGTTTCGATTGATGGAGAAGGAGGGATTTTGGGAGGTTTATCAGCTGATAGACTAAAACCCCTGATCTCTAGAGAAGGAATACTCGAAAATGTTGAATTTGACTGTTTGAACTTTGGAGAATTGGATTGGAACTCGAATTTGAATATTTGAACTGAAATTTGGAGAGTTATCGTTATCGTAATGTTCTAAAGAGTATATTCCTCTCACATGATTTTATTGTAATATAAAATAAGGTACTATCTTTTTATTTACTTCAAATGAGTGAGTTGAGGAGAGATGGGTGAATAAATAAGGAAGGATTCATGTGAAGGATCACAGGTTGCATGTATATACTTCAAATGAGTGAGTTCAAAACTTTGACTCATGAACTCACGTGTTTCTCACATTACTTTGATCCAAACACTAGGAAAAAAAAAACATTTCACTATATTTTTTATCTTGATTATATCGGAGAGGAATCAATTTTAGTACTTTAAACAGAAATTGGGTGACAGAATTTGTAAGTATTGCTTTACGCGTTAGTTTTGTTGCGTGGACCCATTTATGACTAACAAGTCATTTTGGTCCTCATAAATATCTGATACCTCATTTTGGCTTTCAATATTCACGAAATTTTATTTTTCGGAGATTTAATATTATAGCGTATTTGTAGACTTATTGTTTTACTTTTTATCCACGTCATCTATCTTTCTCTTCTCCACTTCATTCTTTTCAATCACATTTTTTCGACGTCAGGTCAGTGGTCGACAATTTTTTCAGACTATCTTCAAATATATATTTTTCTTTTCATTCTACTCATCTTCTCCCACCATCACTGTCAACTCCACTGCGATCGCATTTTTTCAGAAATACTTATTTTTATGTTGTAGACGGAATCTAAATAATCAATCGAAAGAATTCAAACATCACTAGGGAGTCATGCTCATTCTAAACCAACAAATTTCAACGACAACTCTTTATAATTGACTGAGACCTTCATCTTAGTAATCATCATCATAATTGACTGAGACCTTCATCTTAGTAATCATCATCTTATTTCATCTCTCTTGATTCCAGATTTTTAAACATGATTGATTGAATATTTAATTCAGGTAGAAGCAGTAAAAACTGTGAACTTTGTCCCACTTCCATCCAGTTGCCCATTCATGTATACAGTTTTTTCATAGCTGTTATTTGTACGGTAACGTGAACTGTCTCACGCCATTTAAAAACACAACAAAAACACATCTCTCTCTCTCTTACGTCATCTTGAACTCATCACCGTTGATATTACCTATTACTATTATATTAACGCAAATCTCGAGACACATAAATAGTAGTACTACTCATCTTAAACACCTGAATCTTCTCCTATTGGTCGAAAATTGAAAATAATCATTAAATGGTAGTGCCACGTGTATATTAGTACGGTGTCAAATCCGTAAATTTTAACTTATCGATTTACGAGATGACGTGAGAATCAGATTATGTCAGTGATGACGATGTTACCCTTCGGTGTTGTGTGTAATTTCAGTTTTGTTGGACCCTACCTACATACCAGGTAAATTGAAATTGTCGGTTCACGGATGGCTTGAGCCTTGTGGTCCGATCATACACATTTATGAAAGAACCATGCTAGGCTACAGAGTCGAAGTTTTTCATAGCTTTACAGGATAGGAATGGTCTCTTTTTCCGACAACTCACTCTCTCTCTGTACGTCTTTGACCGAAAAATGTTCGTAAACCAACTTTATATTTTTCGTTTGGAGAAATTAACTTTAGATTATTTATATTTTGTACACAATAGAGTAGTACATATTTAGTAAGCCTATGACCATTTGAAGTTACATTACTGTAAAATTCTACTACGTGTGTCCTATACGTGGTCATAATTACTTCAATGTTTAGATGTAATTAACGATTTTATTCATGACAATCCATGATATGCGATATCTCAATGCCTTGTGAATTTTGATAAGAGCCACTTCTTTTACAGATATCTAACATGAACTCCAAAATATACAGACTAGACTAAAAATATACATCTTTCAACAAAAAAAAAAAAACTAAAAATATAATAATGAAGGTAGATAAGATTTGACAGAAACTAGGTCAAATATGCTAGTGCAGGGTGAATTAGATCGCATACCGCTCTCTTTAGGGTCATGTTGTAGGCGATGATTGATCAACCATTGGTTGACGCGTAGTTTTAGATAAAAAAGGCTTATCTTTGCCTCTCTTCGTCCTATCTCCTCCAACCACCACAACCACCGTCTCCATGCCACTACCATCTTCATTTACCTATTTCTTTTTCTCTTTAAGCTAAGTTTTAACTGAAGCTTCAACCAAGGCTAAGCTTTCATGTTTTAATCATCATATGGTGTGCTTTAGGTATTAGATTTGAACATAAGCTTCAAGACCAAACTTACTTATCTAGTGGAAGTTATAAATTTGAAGCATGAAACTCCAGCCATCAATGTGGCGAGAGTTTCAACCGATTGAAGAATCGGCCAAACTAGGGGATTTCACGTTTTTCCATTCGGGAATAGATGATTAGGTAAATCCTATTGATTGCAGTTTTCTCCCGACCTCGGGGAAACGTGAAAAAAAGGTCGAAACTCTAGTTTCAATCGAAGAATTGGCCAAATTGAGAGGTTCAATCAGCTAAAACTTGTGTTAGAGCTAAGGTTTCACATTTGAAACTTCGATTGACTGGAGTTCTAATTGAATCCTCATATGGAGAGAGAGAATATCAGACAGTGGGAGATATAGGACGAGAGAATGAAAATGGTGGTGGTGGTTGTTCGTTGGACGAGAGATAAATAAAAAATAGCCGGTTTCTCGCCATGAAGTAAGAGACAACACAAAAAGTAATACTTTGGATACGTATGGTAAAAAGGAAAGTAAAATATTGACAAATGAAATTATGGTGTTCGATGCCAATTTGTAAAGTTTTTTAGATTTTGGCCTACCCGACAGGCATTACAAAGATATTGATATCAATACGATGTCATAAACACGATAACATCCGAATTTAAACTTCATAAAAACTGAGGGCCTAAAGTCCAACGAAACTACTAGCCCAAAGCCCATTTAACTAATTCATTGATTTTCAAGTTCAGTAATACTGGATTTTCACTTTCATATGATAGAAACTGGAACCTAGGACATTCTTATAGGGCAATATATGCACTTTCAAGTTATTAGTGTCAATTTACAACCTTGAACACATATAGATGTAAATTTTTATATGTAGTCCCAAATTAGGGAGCCAAATTGGAGATTACCCTTTTCTTTAATACTAGGAGTTATATTGGTCAGCGGACAGAGACGTGGACCTAGGGCTTCGGATATTTTGATGGAGTAAAAAGGACACTTTAGTAATTGTCAAATTAGGAAATAATTTCACTGACGGAAACAAAAAGGTCGGCAATTGTCGGCAGTTAAAGCAGGAGATTAGAGCGGCAAAAATACCACATTAACGTTCAAAACAAAAAGTTATTGGGTTAATTCTATTTTGGCTCCTCATATTGGACTATTTCACTTAAATAACCCCACAATAATTGGGTTAGTTCTCTTTTGACCCCCATATTATGACCAATTCACCTAAATACCCTCATGTTGTTACTCTAAAATAACTAGATCTATTTTCATTATGACGAGCATTCAGAAGAGTCATGACGTTTGTACCCAACATAGATTAAATAAAGAAAGTACAACCTAAATTGAGGGAGCACATATCCAGACATGAAACAATCATAAAAAACATTTGGGGGTTTTCTCGTGTAGTATTGCATCCACTCAGTAAACCTAAGGTTATAAGATAAAAAGGCTGTAGAGGTGAAATTATATCATTTATTGACTATGTTATTAGGGTATAAATAATCCATTTAGGTTAGTTCCTGCAACCTTTAGGGTATATGAAGGTCTTTACATAGTTTCATGACAGTTATTAGAGTATTCCAACATTATGATGAATCCAAACCAAATGATGCATGATTTTCCACTGTACTAAAGTAATCTTGATGTTTAAGAGAGCCCATAAAGAGACTCTTAAAAGCCATCAGTCTAGTACACACTGCTACCTTTACTTTAATCGTACCATAAAATATAGTATGAGATAATTGAAGAAAGTAAACTACTGTCTCCAAAGATCGAACATTCGATATCTTAATCTGTCAGAGAGTTCCCTAATTATGAGTTATTAGTAGATGTTGTGAATTTGTAACAACTTCTCGCTCACATTGTGACAAAAAGTAAAAGTAAAGTTGGTATTTTAGAGTGATCAAAGAGTAATTATTTTTACAAACCAAGGGCTACTCAGAAATATGGGGTTCATTTTAGTAAATTAGACACAATGTGAGTCTCAAGTAAAATAAACCCAAAGTAATTCACTATTTCCACCCTTTCGTACGGCTTTTATAAAAAAAAAACAATAAAATCTGTTCCTTTCTTCCCTCTCTTCTTTCTCTCTCTAAAAGCTGTCTTCTTTCCACCACGACGACATTTTCGCTCCTCCACGAGTACCAATTGAAAACCCCCAACCTAATTACGAGATTCAGAGATGGGCCAATGCGATGGAGAAAAAAATGTTCACAATAAAAAACCATCAGTCCACTACATACACTGCTACCTTTACTTTAATCGTACAATAAAAATGTTTAAGAGAGGCCATAAAGAGACTCTTAAAAGCCATCAGTCCACTACATACACTGCTACCTTTACTTTAATCGTACCATAAAATATAGTATGAGATAATTGAAGAAAGTAAACTACCGTCTCCAAAGATCGAACCTTCGATATCTTAATCTGTCAGAGAGTTCCCTAATAATGAGTTATTAGTAGATGTTGTGAATTTGTAACAACTTCTCTCTCACATTGTGGCAAAAAGTAAAAGTAAAGTTGGTATTTTAGAGTGATCAAAGAGTAATTGTTTTTACAAGCCAAGGGCTACTCAGAAATATGGGGATCATTTTAGTAAATTAGACACAATGTGAGTCTCAAGTAAAATAAACCCAAAGTAAAGTAATTCACTATTTCCACCCTTTCGTACGGCTTTTATAAAAAAAAAAACAATAAAATCTGTTCCTTTCTTAATTCTTCCCTCTCTTCTTTCTCTCTCTAAAACTCTCTCTCTAATCTCTCTCTAAAAGCTGTCTTCTTTCCACCACGGCGACATTTTCGCTCCTCCACGAGTACCAATTGAAAACCCCCAACCCTAATTACGAGATTTACAGATTGGCCAATGCGATGGAGAAAAAAAATGTTCACAATAAAAAACCCTAACTAAATTTTTCTCTATATTTCTTCTGAACTCTCAGAATGCTTCCACATTAGCAGTTTCCCCTTACAAAATTATGGTTTTCCTGGTACGTTTTTCCTTCTTCAACCCTAATTTCCCTTATTTTCTCATTTCCTTCTAGTTGAGTGTCTTCTGCGTTTTTTTTCCTCCTGAATCTGATATTTTGTGTCTCTTCATTGAGCAGAGATTGCTCTTCATTTCTTTTTCATAAATTTTCGATCTTCATTCTTCATTTTGATGGTTGGATCGAAGATTTTGACCAAAATGCAGTTTATTTCTAGTTTCTGTATGAACTATAATGGTGTTTATGAGATCTATTAGTTGTATAATTGTATGTACTTGATTACTTATGAGTAATTACTTTCAATTTTAGATTGAGTTTGATATTGTTGAAGAAACTTTATTCACTTTGACCAATAATTAAAGGGATTTTTCTTATTTAGAACTAATAGTTTCATTTTTTTTTGGTGCAGGTAAGCCATAATTGAACATTCATATCTGTTGGGAGTAATGGATGTTGCTGAGGTTGAAGAAAGCCTTTTCGCAGCTAGTGATGCAAAGGTATTAAAAAACCTAAATTTTGTACCAATATGCAGAAACAACAAATGGGTAACCAAAAAACTTACTATAAATGGATGTGATTATTTTTGGTCCTTATTGTTATAGCTCATGGATTTTTCATTTGAGAATATCTTATTCTCTCGAAGCTCTTAGTGAATGTTGTCAATCGTAAATGGGAGGATGGGGTGGTCGTCTGAACTCTGAAATTTCTATACCTGGCGTACCTAATAGAATTAGAAACTCAAGAGTCAAGAACAAAATTTGATGAAGTAAATGTCGAGGTTACAATTAGCCTACAACACCTTGAAGCTTTTCCGTAATAAATACAGAAGAAGATTCGCTTATGAAGTTTGCGTATATAACATAAGAGCATCTCCGATGCAAATCTCAATTTTAGAAACTCGGAGTGCCACGTAAGATTTTTTGAGTTTTTTGTTTAGAAATCTTCTCCAATGCAAAACTCAACTAAGATCTTAAAGATGACGTGTCGAGGGTGGAATAGAGGTATTTAAAGAGGACACTTTAAAAACTCAAAATAGAGTGTCCTCTTGCGATATCTCTGACTGTCCAACTCATCAATATTTGAATTTGAGCCAATAGAAATCAAGTCTTTGTATATTTGTAAAATAACTAATTATTTATTTACAAAAATAACTATGCCACATAAGTAAAAAAAAAAACAAGTTCGGAGACATACAAGAATTGAGGATCTCTATTTTTGCCACCTAGGGACGAGAACCTCAATTGGAACTTGACAAATAGGACTAATTGAGATTTTTTTGAGTTTGCTTTGGAGATGCTCTAATATTCCGAACGAGTTTTGTAGAATTAACAAACCCACTAATTCATTTTTATGTTTATTTTTATAGTTTATTTAATCGAGGTAAATGATTTATTATTGTCGTGACAAATGCAGTTACATGGACAAATGTGTAGAGTGCTTTCCGGGATTGTATGTAAAATTTTAGGAATATTTCCGGTCTTAGAAGCATCTCGACCAAGGAGCAAATCGGGTATCCAGGCCTTATGTTCAGTCCATGTTGCACTTGAGAAGGCCAAAAATCTTCTTCAGCATTGCTCAGAGTGTAGTAAGCTTTACTTGGTATGTCACTTCCCTTTCCGATCTGTGTGGGCCTATCAGGGCATCAAACTATTTACAACTGTTTTTTTCTTTTAGAATGGATGAATAATTTATGTTCTATTTCTCTGCACAATGAGTAGTCTCTCGCATTTTTAAATTGAAATTTTGAAGTTGTTTTTAATTGATAATATCTATTTCTTAGGCTATAACAGCGGACTCTGTTCTCCAAAAATTTGAGAAGGCAAGATCTGCTCTTGGGGATAGTTTAAAGCGTGTTGAAGATATCGTTCCACAGTCTGTTGGTTGCCAGGTAACGATTCTGCAACTTAGTTTGTTAATTCTAATGTAATTTAATATTCCTTTACTTGGTCTTTCGCGACTTTTTGCATTTTCATTTCGTTAGTGCTGCAATATAGTTTAGAAGTGTTCAAACACTTATTGTGGTAATGCAAACCCACAGCTCTGATTGGGGTTTATGATTTTGATGAAGAACCTTTCTTTTTGCCGATGTCTTTTTTTCCTTTTATGAATCACCTGCAATTTCTCTGAATTTCTTAAGATTGGCAGTATTGGTTTTTGCCTATTGATTCTTGTTCTGGGTATTATCAATTTTTGTTGCTGAAAGAAATGACCTGTACTCTTTTATTGATCTCATCCTTTCTAGATTTCGGAGATTGTAAATGAACTTGAAGCAACTGTATTTGCACTTGACCCATCAGAGAAACAAGTTGGAGATGAGGTCATTGTACTACTCCAGCTGGATAGGAAACTTAACGGTAACTATAACGACAACAATGAGCTTGAAACATTTCATCAAGCTGCCTCAAGGCTTGGCATTACTTCTTCAAGAGCGGCTCTCACGGAGAGAAGAGCTCTCAAGAAGCTTATCGAAAGAGCCCGTCTCGAGGAAGATAAAAGAAAGGAGTCCATTGTCGCATACCTATTACATCTCATGAGAAAATATTCCAAGCTATTCAGAAGTGAGTTTTCAGATGACAACGATTCTCAAGGATCGGCTCCTTGTTCTCCTACTATACAGAGTTCCGAGGATGGAGTTGGGGCTAGGGCAAACGGCCAAGTCTTTGACAGACAACTTTCAAAGCTGTGTTCTTTCAATTTTAAACCTAGAGGCAAGAGATCAGGGCCAATGGCAGTACCACCAGAGGAGTTGAGATGTCCAATCTCGTTACAGCTTATGTATGATCCTGTCATAATCTCGTCTGGGCAAACCTATGAGCGTGCTTGTATTGAAAAGTGGTTCAGTGACGGGCACAGTACCTGTCCCAAAACTCAGCAGCAACTTGACCATCTCATTTTAACACCAAATTACTGTGTGAAAGGTCTCGTTGCTGGTTGGTGTGAACATAATGGCATCCCTTCCCCTGGCGGACCTCCTGACTCACTTGATCTCAATTATTGGAGACTGTCATTATCAGAGTCTGACTCCACAAATTCAAGATCTGTTGGAAGTGTCAGCCCTTCTAAGTTGAAAGGAGTTAAGGTGGTTCCTCTAGAAGATAGCATTGTTGAGGAAGTCAATGAGGATGAAGTATCAGATATATCGAGCAAGAACTGCGAAGTGGGCATGATCGGAAGGTATAAAAGCTTACTAGCTAGTTTACGTGATGGGGGAGATATGAGGATACTGTGCCGAGTGGTAGAACAAATTAGACGCTTATTGAAGGATGACAAAGAAGGTAGAATGTTTATGGGGGCCAACGGGTTGGTTGAGGAGCTAGTAAGGTTTTTGAGTTTAGCTCTCCAGGAAGGGAATAGAAGTGCTCAAGAAATTGGAGCCATGGCTCTTTTCAACCTTGCTGTAAATAATAACAGGTGCGTAGCAAATGAACTGCTTAATTTGTTAATGATTCTTTATATGTATGGGTATGCTTCTTTGTCCTAACTCGTTATTCATATTTTCTCAGGAACAAGGAGTTCATGTTATCAGCAGGAGTAATTCAATTATTGGAAGAAATGATTCTCAATCGAGAGTCATCTGGATCAGCTTCTGCCCTCTATCTTAACCTTTCATGTCTAGAAGAAGCAAAACCTATAATTGGATCGAGTCAAGCAGTTCCTTTCTTAGTCCAGCTCCTACGAACAGATTCTTCAACACAGCAAAGCAAACTCGACGCGCTCCACACTCTCTACAACCTCTCAACACACTTGCCCAATATACCCCACCTCCTCTCTGCAGGCATCATTGATGGGCTCGGATCTCTCCTCGCGGATCACATGTGGGTTGAAAAGACAATCGCTGTCTTTATAAACTTAGCCTCAAATAAATCAGGCCAAGCAGAAATGGGTTCAGACCCAAGCCTTGTTAGTCAACTTGCTGTTATATTAGATATCGGGGAACCAGCTGAGCAAGAACAAGCTGTTTCACTTCTTCTAATCTTATGCAACGGAGACGAAAAATGCAGCGATTTGGTGTTGCAGGAAGGGGCAATACCTTCACTAGTATCGATTTCAGTGAACGGAACAAATCGAGGTAAAGAAAAAGCACAGAAACTTCTAATGTTGTTTCGAGAACAACGCCAGAGAGATCCATCCCCTGTTAAGATTAAGCCGGAACAGAAACAACAACAACAACAGCAACAAGATAGTAGAAATGTGAACTTACCGGTGGAAGAAACGAAGGCGCCCTATAAATCAACCTCGAGAAGATTGGGAAGAGGTTGGAGTTCTATATGGAAGAGTAAGCCATTTTCAGTTCATCAGTATTAGATTTATATTTATCTATTCTGATTAGCTATGTAAAGTCATTTCCTTATCTTTTTCTTTTGAGCATTTATTTATTCCTTAAGAAAAGAAAAGGAAAGAGATGTACAGGTTGCTGGAATGCTTGTAATTTTGTTCTCTTTTCAATTTTCTTGATTTTGGGTAAAGATAAATTGTATATTCCATCGTTGTTGTTATATTACTACTATTCCATGAGCACTTTTAATCTCTCCCCCTCATGGGTTGATTTCCCAGATTTGCATGGTATCTTATTCTTATCTTGTAGGATAAAGAAACAAGCCCGTCTAGCTCAGTTGGTAGAGCGCAAGGCTCTTAACCTTGTGGTCGTGGGTTCGAGCCCCACGGTGGGCGTGATATGTAAATTTTTTGTTATGCCGATGGACCAGGATTGAGGGCATTCAATGTCAAATTATATGGACATAATTTATAGATTTTGTAGTACATTAAAAAATCTAATTGTCGAAAATCCATTATTTACGTGATAACAAGTCTACTATTGTGTCAACACTTGGTTGCCCAAGTAGCTTAAATTGTTGATGTATACTCCAAACCTCCATGGAGGTCCAGTTCGATCCTGAGAGGAGCGGAAATTTTTATATTATTAAGTTTAAGATTATTAGGGTAATTAATAATATCGTTGGATTTTAAACATGTTCTTATTAAATTTAGTAGTATCGTGTTTATCACAACTTTGATGTATCAACGTCTTTGTAATGACTCATACTTTGTACTCAATTTCCAAAAAAAGAAACTCTACTATTGTAAAATTTTATGGTAGAAAATTGAAGAGACAAGTGAGATGCATGGAAATTGAAACGCAAAAGGGTAGAGAGATTTCACATGAAAGGGTGGGAGAGTTTTTTATTGAAAGGAACGGCTGGAGATCTTAGGCCGTGCATACCACGAATCCTTATGTACCGACTCCCACGGGGCCCGGTTGAGAACATTAATTTAGGTACACAAAACGCCTCTTGTGGGTGTTCTCTTTTCACGTAATGTCTTTTTTTTTTTTTTTTTTGGGTTATTTCGCTAATGACTCCCAACTTTGTGATCAGCTTCCCGCTTGACCCCTTACTTTATAAGAAATACCCATATGACCCCACCCCCTTCCGTTATAACACCGTCATTCTCTCTCCTCCATCATGTTTTCTCTCTCTGCCAACTCACGGCACATCATCTGTTACGCCACCTCATCACCTTCTCCGGCAGAGGTCGCCGGCCGGAAATTTTTTCTCTCTTCCTCTCTCTAAAATTACTCCGGCGAGCGGCCTCTGCCGGAGAAGGTGATGAGGTGGCGTAACAGATGATGTGGCGTGAGTTGGCAGAGAGAGAAAACGTAATGGAAGAGAGAATGACGGTGTTATAACGGAAGGGATATGGGTATTTCTCGTAAAGTAGGAGGCCAGGCGAGAAGCTGGTCACAAAGTTGGGGGCTATTAGAGAAATAACCGTTCTTTTTATGAACATTTTGTTCTTCATTATGTGTATTTGAATTCCAATTATCTGGCTCACGTGAAATTAAAGAGAACCTAAATTATCTTTTTTAGATGATTTTTTTTTTGTGTTGAAATTTTTCATAGATGACTTGAACAAAATTAAATATGTTGAAATTTTATTTGGGTTCATTTTCACTTCAAGTCGGATTTCACTAATTTAAAAAAATAAATAAATTTTATATTGTTTGAATACGACTACTCTGATTTTAAATGAATTCAAAATCAACTAAAACTAGCCATTTTACAAACCTAACATGGCAGATGGAAGGAAAATAAATATTTTGAAATTTGATTCAAAATCATCCAAAGCTAGAGCAAGTCCAAGGGGGAGGGGGCTGAGACCCTTAATTCAAATTAAGGGCCCAACCCCCCGGTCTGTACCCTTGGACGAACAGCCGGTCCTTATTAGGGGCCGACTGAACCTCCCCAACGGTCATGTTGGGGGATGTGATCCCACCGTTGGATCACATCCAACGGTGGGACTATTTTTTTTTTCTTTTTTCTTAAAACAAAATAAAAAAAAGTAAAAATAACTCATTAATTTAAAAACTTAAAATTCATTAAAAAACTTAAAATTAAAAAAAAACCAACACATTAATTCAAAAACTTAAAAACTTAAAAAATTTTAGGGTCCGGGACCGACTAGCCTTGGAGTTGATTTTGAGGGACTGAACTGAGACCCTTTAATTTAAATGAAAAAGTGAAATTAAAGGTGCCGGACCGGCTAGCCATGGACTTTTTTTTTTTTTATGAAGGGAAACTAGCCATGGACTTGCTCTTAAGGGCAATGTGGCTACACAAAAAAAAAGAAAACTAGTCTATGGGTGTAAATGTAATTATGGTCACATTTCAGGGCACTTCATGTCATTTTCTCTTCTAAAACCTCAGTTCCTTCGTGAAACGAAAAACCCTCTTTCGTCGCTCTACTATAAATACCCCTTTCACTTAACCAAACGACTTTCTCTCTCCACTTTCCATTTTTTGTCTCTCTACCTGCCTCCGGAGAATTCAGACTTCTCCTCAAAGATGGCCGGAATTTGTCGCCTGAGAACAACAGCTCACCGTCTATTGCGACAATTCGGTCAAGATCAGAGACGATCATATGGAGCAGCGGCTGTTCAGATACAATATGATGATGATGAAGATGATATCTATGAAGATGATCAACGTCACTATTTTAAAAATCGGAACCAGATTTTGATGTCAAAATTGGAGGAATCGGAAGGATCAATATCAGGAAGAGGAGTTCAATGGGTTTTCATTGGTAATCCAACATCAAAAAAACATCTTTACGCTGATAAACTCTCAAAGCTTCTTCAAGTTCCTCATATTTCTATGGGAAGTCTCGTTCGTCAAGAGCTTAACCCTCGTTCTTCTCTCTACAAACAGGTTCTTTAACTTTCTCTCTCTAAATCTGATTCATCAATTTTAATTGTTTATTGATCAAATTAGGATTCAATTTGTTCCCAACATTTGGGAGAAATTAGGAGATTATCCTAATTAGAACATGAGAGTTAGGTAATTTAGGGTACTTTGTTTTCCAAGTGCATCTTTGATCTCTTAGGTTAGGAGCTCTTGTATCGACGGCTAAAAATCAATAGTCGAACCCTAGTTCAGGTTGTTTGGGGAAGAGCGTAACAGGTGGCTGACAGAGTTTCGGTGACTTTTGGTTCCATGGAGGGGTATTTTCTTAATTTCGTTTGAAACCCTAATTATCAATTTTCTGCTGGTGGTTGACTTGTTGGTTGTTTGCTTGGTGGAAGCTAGTTTCTTTCCCATGGGAGGAGTGATAGATTTGGTATTTCATTTCCGTCAAGAAATTATTATTACAATTATGATAGAAGAGGCTACAAAAGTAGACTTACGTTAGACTTAAATAGGAATCTATCGTCGTCCATTTGAGTTGACTTGATAAATGATAATGGAGACCGTTAATCTCATGTACGTCTGGAGTAGACTTTGACTTGTAGGATTGTAGCCTCTTCTAGCATTCCTCTATATCTTAGCAATGTAATCCAAGCAATATAGTGCACGCCTCGACAGATGACTCGACTGAATGATTGTCTCCTAAAGTTGGTTGGGTGCAAGTGTGGTCTGGAAAGAATTCGTATGAGTGATGACCTATGAGAAACTATGAGAATAATGTTAGGTTTTAGATCTTAGGGTGAACAACCATTTACTTTCTAGAAAGGTCGATGAAGTAATTTTTCTATAGATCAATTACTCGGTGATGTGATGAAACCATAACCGTATTTACGTTGTTTTTTGACAGGTGGCAAATGCAGTGAACCAAGGGAAGCTAGTCCCAGAGGATATAATCTTTGGGTTGTTGTCGAAAAGGTTGGAAGAAGGGTTTAATAGAGGGGAAACTGGTTTTATTCTCGATGGGATTCCTCGAACTAGAATTCAAGCTGTAAGTTCGATTAATTCTCTATTTGATTGTGTCAAATCTATCAAATTCGGTCTAGTAATCTTTTATGTTATGGAGGAAGATATAAAGGTTGCTCTTTGTTTCATTAATTTTGTTGCAGGAAATCTTGGACCAAATTGCCGATATTGATCTAGTTGTGAATTTTAAGTCCACAGAGGAATGCTTAGTAAAGAAACACATGGGAAGTGGGATATGTTCTTATTGTCAAGACTCTGTTTGCATTGGAAATTCAGTATGTGGAGGCGCGAATCTTCATTTACAACATACTCAGTTGAATTCCACCCAAGACGATAATAATGCTCGGAAGGAAAAGCTCAGGATATACTCAGAGCAGGTAAACTCCATTTCTGCATAAGTGGCACCAATTTTCTTAAACCTTACAACCCTCGTAGTATAAGATGTGGTGGTTGTCTCTTCGATTTATCGATTTAAGTTCTTATTCTCTATCGACGACCCCCTCGTCCTCCTTTAGCTTAAATCACTGGTTGTGGGTCGATATTGAACCCGAAGTGCGACAAAAAATGTTTTCAGCACGACCTATTTATGTTCCCTTGCCCCAGTCGGAGAGTCGT